>JAHWFP010111313.1:0-21338 GCA_023313725.1 Lithobius niger
GTTATTTCTAGTATATGTTTTTCGCTGTTGGCTTGTTTCCGATTTTCCTTAGTATCATGGAAAGGACGGCACGAACGCAATATTGGTTTTGTTAAGATATTAAAATACGGAGCAAACCTTTCCACTGATTGTATCAAAGCACACGCTAGTGTGTCGCTCACCAAGATTCAACCACAACATTAACGGAATCCTATCCACGTATTATAGTATATGCAAGCAAGGCTACCACTAGACTGGTATGTTTTTTACAGCTAAGGCAGTCTTGCTGTTTTTCAAGCCGCTGAGGAAAAATAACAATGAGACAGAAAAGGCTGAAACTTCGTTTGATCAGGAGGTCACCTGATTTGGTCAACAGATTTGATCACGATTAGTGATACTACTTAACGGTTTCTTATTGGAAAATGGCTGTGAATAACGTGGATACTTCCCTAATTACTAGCTAGCTGAGTAATTTCACGAAAATAAATGAGTAGAAAGCTGCAATTTTGGAAATAGCCATTTTAACCTTATGACTTGTCTTTTGCATAAATTTAAAGTTACTAATAAATCTCAATAGTATTTTAAGGGCGAAATGCAGCATTTTGAGTTGGTTTGATTGTATTTTATTCAGGGAGTGTGTGAACCAAACTTTCGTGGGTGGTATCTCCAACCAAACACTAACAATTAAACTCATACCTACAATAAAAATAGACCAATCTACATAAAGCAAAACACATAAAAGAAAACAGTACTTCACGAAAGCATTTTGTTGTTGTTGTTGTTGTTTATTTTTAGAGAGCATGAACACAAACTAGGTTATCTGCCCTACAACGATAAGAGGGACAACTTAGCTGGAGAAATCCAATCGGAAACCCAAGATCTTTCACATCCCACAATCGACAAGAGCACGAGGCACCACCGGGCCCTTCTCCTCCCGAAAATGCCAGGCGCAGCTTAGTCCTCGATTTAATGGAAACGTACAATGTGCTACGCATTTTTCATACAACAATGAAGTTGAAGTACCTGAGTACGCAGCTCGACAACAAGACTACGAAATGAAGACCAGCAAAACGCCAAACACACGACTTGTTGGTTTTTTCATTGCTAAGAATTTAGTGGACATTCGGACGTAGAGTAAGACAAGAATGGCTAAAAAAAAATGTTACAAAGAACAATCAAAAAACCTATCAACCCCATTACTAATGTAGTTGTGAAAATGTGTGATATCTCTCCCAAAACAAAACTTGTTAAGGCTTTCCGCCAAATGTTTCTTCCGTTTGAAGCCGTGATAAAAAACGCCAAGCCCTTTCGCTAAGTTAATCTCACCGACTACTAAGACTTCAAACGTTAAATGAAAAACTTGAAAATTGAAGCAGTATTTTCACATTTTTTATTTAACTTTGAAACTATTACTTAGAGGACTATGTTTGCGAAAGAGCTTGGCGTTTGATGTCACGACTTCAAATGGCCGAAAAGCTTGTTGGGAATCCTTGACAAGTTTTGTTTCGGGGAACAGACGGTAACAATCGGCCGCAAAACAGTAGAGCAAAGTTTTCGTTCACCTTCGAACTACAAGTTGTTGGGATATCCCAACGGCGAAAAACTTGGTAAATAAATGAATAACTCCTGTTTTGAACAGATTAAATTCCTTTTAATTCCATTCGCACTGAAGTAAGATAGCTTTTTCAGTACTTAACTGATTTTCTTTCCAATTACATGTTCTGTTGGCACTGTGGCAATTAAAAAGCTGCAAAGGCTGAAATGCTGTGTCCTATCTCCCAATTAAATAATTTTGGGGGTCAAGGTTGTATTCAAGTTATAAGTTTTTGTTTTACTTTTGCAAAAATCTGAAATTTGCGACACTGTATAATAATTAGAAATGCAATAATAAAAACCCAATAGGGCGAACAATGCATTGAACAACAATAAACTGCGACGTTTCGGGTCTGATTAAGAACCATCATCAAGCAAGTTTTCATTTTTTGCAAAGGGTTAAAGCCAATACATAAAATAATACATTTGGGTGTAACTAACCCACAAAATTATAACAAAACCACAAGTTTAAAAACAATAAACTTTGAACCTAAGTCAGGGTGGAACCTGACTACAAGTGACCCGGATAGAGTCCCTGCAGGCACAAAACCGGATGTAAAACGACGACCTAGGGAGTCTGTCTGGATCTACTTTTGTCAGACTCCGCCCTAACTCTGGTTCAGATTTAATCGTTTTAAAACTTGTGTTGCTGTTGTAGTTTTGTGGTTTACATCCAAACTGTATTCGTTTGCTAAAAAAAAATTGTTGATAATGGGTCATAATCAGACCCTAAATGGCGCAATTTAGTATTGTTCCATGTGCCCCTTATTGAGTTTTTATTACTTCTTCACTTATCTGGTGCTTTTATCCTCATTGTAATAATTAGAAACTTACGTGCAACTTTCTCAATCGAACCATTGCTGTAAGAATGTATATTTCCACAAGCTGACAGTGGCTGGAGAACGGAGACTCGGCATTTAACGGTTTAAAATTTGGTCTGCCCGTATGTTTGTTTACCGCAGACGGAGAAAGAGATTTTGCGGTTTTTGCGGCTGACCGTTTTTCTTCTTCTGTGCTAATGACCTACTGCTTCTACGACGTTCCCTTTTTCAAAGATCGGCTGCAGCTGCGGTCGTGCAAGAATTCTGTATAGCTATAAACAGACATGTCACTGCTTCTTACCACGCAATAAAACTTCGTATAACCCCTGGCCACACTCTCTGTTAACAATCTACAGTTGTATTGTCAATATTTGTTCGGCGATTCCAAGAATAAATTAGCTATTGTCTTTAGGCCTCAACAACTCTTTTTGTGGCCCGAGTTCATTAACTGTTCATCTAAAGACAAAAGCACGTACCGGCACGCGGCTGAACCGGGTCAATTTTGAACATTACCAGACTTTTTAGAGAAAGAGAAATATCTGGTAAAGGGAGGTGCCAACCCGGGGATTCGTTCCGGGAAACCGCCGATCATCGTAGGGGCCGAAAGGTTATCCAAAATTGGCCAGAATAGTTCGCATAGCCGCTGAAGGAGCATGGTAGCCTCTGACGCTACCCAGGCCGGCAGTCCTGGTGGGGACTTTGCCAAGCTCCCCTTTCCAGGGGTTCGACTAGATCAGCAAACTTCCAGGTACCAGGAACGATGATCACTATATATTATATTACGTTTCAACAAAAACTAACTTCTGCTTCATGCAGAAAGATGTCTTCAAGTAAACTTGAAGGAATTACGGAAATATTATTAGAGCCGAAATTGAGACGTAACTGATCTGAGCTAATTATAAGGGTGTCAGATACTCGGAGGGAAAACTGATGTAAATGGCTTTAATCCTTCTCACTAATGTTGACAATTCCTGACTTCTCGATGTTCAGCTAGTCTGAACCAGGAATACAGGAAGGCCCAATGGGTTGACGAAATCTAACTGAACTTACGTGACTTGCTTGAACTTTTAACGTACTCCCAATGTAGTGTAAATGAAAATCTGGCCCATACTCGATCCAAGTTAGACCTTTCTAAATATATATATATATATATATATATATGTATACTAGAGAAAGCCCGTGCTATGCACCGGACCGGTCACATTTCCAGGGACACATTTCCCGGGACATTTTCCCGTCACTCTTCCCGACGACTTGTCAGATTGATCGACCACTCATGCCTGGCTCCTTTTTGGCTGCACGTAGAGTGGGAGAGTGCATTTTCAATGCGGGCGCGAGGAGGGGAGAAGTGATTTTCCTTTAGGCTTTCCTTTTCCTTTTAGCCGGCCTCCGACATTATAATAAAGATATAAACGTGTTTTCCGACTAAGTTATCTTTACGTGGCATTTCTAAATTACCGTAATGCAGTTTTAAAAAATTTCGCATTAGGGAAATGCATTTTGTAGTATAAAAACTGGCGTAATATGTACACGTACATGTACTAGAACAGGGTGTGTAAAAGCTCCACCGCTCCTCAATCCTGATGATAGTCTATAATTTGGAGTTGAATTGAAGTTGAAGTATTCGATCACTATCAACGTCCTCCTGCTCACAACCATATTTTTCCCGACAGCAGGATTTAGGAATACGTTTCGATCATAAAGCAACTTGGACTCTTCCCAAGAGGTAAATCTTACCCGCCCCCACCTTCCACACTTTCACCCGTACATAAAACAGATGTTGGTCAGTTCAAGGCTGCAATTCAGGATTGAGGTCGCCTCCTCCTTTTCCAGCCTAATTGTTCCATCCAGAAAGGCTAACGTCTTTGTTTTTTTCTTCTCTTTTTTTTGCTCTTGTTCAGCGTGTTCCTGTTCTTTACACTTGATAGCGGGATGCGAATTGCCCCAGAAACGTTGTGTGTTTCATCTTTACTGTGCGCATCTTTGGCTTAATTTAATTCAAAAATGAATTGTGCTGCTTCTTAATCGATCCTGACCTTATAAACACAACACCGATTGTTCCAGATTGCTGTTGATCGCTAGTCTTTTCGGTTCTTTAATGGATATTTAGTTATCCACCTAAAACCAAAACTGGTGTAAAAACCCCTCAAGTGTCCACAAACCATCGGCCTTTGAAGGTAGTGATATCATTCCACCAGGAAACGGCCGCCAAGGTCAATCCTATAGCCAAGTTAATCGCACCGACTAATAAATAGTTCGAAAGTTAAATGAAAACTTGAAGATTGCTACTCGCTGTAGCAATCTTCAAGTTTTCATTTAACGTCCAAAGTATTATTGGTGCGATTAACTTGGCTAATAGGATTGATCTTGGCGGCCTTTCCCTGGTTGAATGATATCACTACCTTCAAAGGCCGATCATTTGTGGAAACTTGGCGGATTTTTATACCAGTTTTGATTTTGGGTGGATATCACAACTTTCATAGGAGTGTGAACGTACACCGTCTTATTTTCATCTGTACCTTTTTTCTAGAGGCATTCACATTTATAATTTTAAAATTTACCATTGGCAATTAACCGTTAGATTGGCCAAATTGGCACGGCTTAGTTTATTGTATGACCATTCTTCACATGCTTAAGTTGCTTCAATCCCATTTTTGCACACACTGGCTAACAATCGCTGATTTCGTTCGCTTCGCTCACGAAATCAGCGCATCCCCTTCAGTTGTTTTGTATATCCCTGCAACTTCCCCGTAATTTTTCAGGATTTCGTTCACATTTAGTCATGCAGAAAACCCCGAAGGTCACTATTACTAAAACTGCAGAACTAGAAGCATTTAAGTTTGGGGTTATTAACAAAAACCCCGTTAGTTCGTGGATGCTCGTATTGTTGCGTATCCATCATCTAACGTGCATCCCTTTATTCTTACGCAATCCACGGCAACGTTAATGTTTCCTTATTATGTCCTTCGTTACAGTTCAGTGTTTACTTCGTCCAGGCTTTTACAATAAATCTAAGGGCCAGTCTTGATTGTTCAAGCCATTGTTGCTTGAAATCTTTGGTAGCAACTTGGAATAAAAAAAGAATTCTCTGGTGGCGAATTTCAAAACCCTCCCACGCATTTGTCCTGACCTCTACAACCCCCAAACCTACAGAAGGACCATGGTCAGATCACCATGCATCCGTGTGCAAAAGTTCAGCTTCGTAGGCCTTCTCAATTTTGCGCTACCCATGAGCAATGAGTCTAAGGGATTTAACATGGGGCCAGCGTTAGTTACTAGTTACTAGCTCGTCAGTACCATAAAACAACGTTATTGACGCATCTTTTTCTTTATGATTGGTGGACACTCATCCTTTAAATTTTAGTTTTTCTTAATCTCTGACCCTTCCCCTTACATTTTCCATAATTTGAAACATTTCTGTCGCATTGGGATTTATCCTCAACATGCCATAATACGCTTTCAGTTGCTCACAGTTAACAGACACATGCCTGCTAGTGAGGCCGCCTTTTTATCATTAACAATCATTTTTTTAACAATCGCATGTCTACAATGGGATGATCTACTAGACAGTCTAGCGTGTGTCTAGACCATAAAAACAACATTATTGACACATCTTTTTCTCTATGAATGGTGGACATTCCTCCTTTAACTTTAATTTTTTTCTTTATCCCTGCACCTTCCCCTTGCATTTACCATAATTTGAAAGATTTCTGGCGCATTGGGATTTATCCTCAACATGCCAAATTATGCTTTCAGTTGCTTACAGTTAGGCTAACAAACACATGTCTGCTAGTGAGGCCGTCTTTTTATCATTAACAATAATTTTTTTAAACAATTGGATGTCTACAATGGGCTGATCTACTGTTACTTGGCGGCGACACACTAGCGTGTGTCTAGATTCTGTTTTACGATACTACTGTATATTGTTGTGTTATTTCTGCTTCATGTTCCAGACCTTAGGCGAGGTAACGAAGTGAGAACGCTTTGAGACACTAATTTTAATCTTTTCATTTCCTTCCTCTTACACGGAACTCGACTGTTAAAACTGTTAAGCTTGGTTTTTTTTTTATTTGGGGGGGGGGGGGGGTATAGGTTGGCAGATGCTACCACGAATGTTCCGGAAGTGCCAGGTTAAACCCCTTCGCATTCGGAAAGAGACTGGAAATGCCCTTTGGATCTCGACGACTGCACCCGTTAAAATATCACAGTGTAATTTCCTTGAAAATTGTCCTTTTTACCCCTAGATAATCTCAACATTAAATAGAACTTTGATCCGAATATTTCATTTTTTTATAATTGTGAATATTGCAGGAGAGTCTTAGCACAAGTAATAATTATATTCTGCCGCCCCCCCCCCCCCCCTCCAAATGCAGATCCAACAACTACGACACAGAAATTTCGTGACACGACCCTATAATGTACAACAACGAGAGAGTGGGTAAATTATTGATGGCAATAATTCAAACATGCTATAGAGCAATAATTGCGAATATTAAAACGGGTGAAAGTTTCTCTTTCTCTTTCTGTTTGGTAATGCTTACAGGGGCAATTAATTAGCGATTTCGTATTTTTCTCCCTTCCGTAATAACACTGGAGAATTCGAATAAATCGTGCTTGCGCATTGCGACACGCAGATAACAAATATTTAACTGAAGTATGTCGTAAAATATGCTGCAACACGATTAATTAAATACATCCCCGATTGCTGTGTGTTCTCTGGAATCAATGAGATCGTGACTGGAAATTAACCGAAGTGCGCGACATTTTCTTTCTTTGTTTTTTCTTTTCTTTTGCATAACCAATTTTTTTTTTTGGTTAATTGTTCCTCGTAGCTAAGTCGTCTAGTTCCTCGCGGAGAATCAAGGCCTCTTCCTTTGCGCACGTAAAATTATTGTGATTTGTAATTTTTCGTGAACGAGTTTTTCCTTAGAAATGTCAAGATTAATGAATTCGATACGATCGCAGCGTTACGCTCGCAAGAAAACGCAAAGAGACGACCGTATTTAGCAAAAAGAAACACCAATTTTTTCGTAGGCCAAGATTTCACATCTGCACTAGACGAAATAAATCTTGATAAGAAAAATATTAAAACCCATTTCTCAACTGGTTCCAAGATAAAATGAATCCGTACACAGGGATCATTAATGAAGTGTATTTTCTTTAATTTGTGTAACGAACGCCCATTATTGTTAAAGTCATCATACCTCGTTGAATTAGTTATTTGATAATGTTGCATCCATTAACATGGTGTGATGCATAGCCAATGAAACGTAACTGCACTTAAAAAGACGGAAGAAAGAGTAAAATGGGCATGGTACGGCAACACACATGTTATTTACGCCTGCTCTTAATTTAATTTAGATCTTCATTTAGGTCATTAATTCACAAACCACTTACACGCACCCAAAAAAAATTCGAGCATTACCACACGTTGCTGTGCCGTCAGAAAACATATCTGTCATATTTAATAACTGTTTTTTAATCCGAAAAATAGGAAGGATCTTCACTCATATCATGATGACGGCCAACAATTTGAAAACCGATTAAGAGCAGCAAAGTGAAATCTTAAAATATTAATAAACAAAAACGGAACGTTAAATGTTTAGAGTAAGGGTCTAAAAATCAAAACTACACGGACAAGCTTTGACAGTCAGGGTCTAGGTGTAAAATTTTGTCATTAAGAGGCTGGTAAGCATTAGACCCTTACTACCCGGTGGTTAGCTTAGTTCTAGTCTATTTTGACAGAACGTGTATGAACGATTGTAGCAGGTTTTCTTTGTTCTTAGAATATTGTTAAGGAACTTTAAAACACAATTTTCTTGTGAAGTTTGGCATTTTGTCTTTTGATGCTTTAGAATTTTTTATTATATTTCGTAGATTTATGGTAGAGGGTAAGCAATAATGCAATGTGCTGCGAATATGCTGTCATGTTACTAAATCGAACAATAATTTTCCTTCTCCTTGCTAATGACCAAGTTGTCGACGCGCCATTAAGCCTCAATCCCCCCCCCCCCCAATAATTTTCAACATAAAGCAAAGAAAGAAACGTATACCTACTACCACTGGATCATGACATGGGTCTTTGTACGAGGATTTTCAGTTTTTCGTCAAAATGTATTTATTGCTGGCCACCAGGTAGTATGGGTCTAATGCCAGTGTTAATAAACCAAAGATTCACTACACGCCAAGGACAAACCTCAAAGTAGACAATGAAACAATAAAAACGGACGAACGTCTTAATTCATGCCAGCTAAAAGTTGGATTTGGCAAATTGCTGCCTCGACTAACTATTTGATGTGTGGTGCAGCTGGAACCCAGACGAATTAGATTCAGTTCAATTCAGTTTATTGCAAGGCAGCAAAAGCTTTTAAAAATGAGGCGGGGGGGGGGGAGCTACTGGTGGGTGCGTACATTAGACAAAGTATCCATATAATCATTCATACCCATGTTTTCAATGCCAGGTATAAGGTATTGTACAAATTCAATCTAAATTTTTTTTTTAAAGTTTCGGGTCTCTAGAATAATTACAGCTGAGGTAAGAACCTTTTTTTACCATACAATTATTTCCCAACAAAATTTCCAGAGACGGGCTTTTCCAATTTAACAATACAGCATCCCTACAATGACAATACATTGGACATTCAAAAAGAATATGACGTATGTCTTCATCACAATTCAAATTACAAAGTTCACATTTCAAAGGAAGGCAGGCTTGCGTTGTGGCATTAATTGGAAGCGAATCCATCCGTATCATAGCAAGGATGGTATTTTTATGTTTACCAAAACCTAGACCACTGTATAGACTGGGAGGGGAGGGGGGTGGACGAGGAATGTCCGTGTGTTGGGCACTGCGCCAGTCCTTCTGCGCCACAAAAGTGGTGGAAATGCACAGAAGACTGGTTGCGACTAGGTCGTCGCTGCACCCCCGCTTGTCTGATTAATCTTCCTGTCTTGTAGATTAATCAAATTAATGTCTGAGATAATGATGTCTGAATAATTTCGAGAGCCAAAATCCCGAAACCCGTTACCTTGTTTTATTGATTAACGAACTTTAATTTACAAATAACGGGGGGGGAAAATCAAATGTATCGGACAATGAGTCTGAAAGGTGTCTTGGACAGAGACAGATATGCACACACCAGGACAGGTTGATAAGCACCTTTGCTCCGTTTCGCACCGCACCAAATCCCCCCTCCCCCCAAAAAAGAGTGATATCATTTATGGACAACTCTTAAAGGAACCTCACCATAACACTACCTATATGAGTTTGGCTATTCAGAGCCGCATTTCTCCTCCCTCCATATCTTCCTATACTGAAAACCGAATTCTGGAACTTTGCCAGAACAATCAGTGTTCCATTTGTTTTATCGGTGCTAAACTTTATCTTAAAACAAAATGTTCCCCCTCTCCAAACTGTCTCTCGTCTTCCTCCTTCCTAAATCCTTATTTTCTTCGGTAAACAAGCATGGGACATGAAAAATTGCGTCATTACGCATTCATTCTCGTTTCCTAGTGACCGCACGACCATTGACGGGGCGCTCCGTGACGTGTTTTGCGACACTCTGACGTCTTGTTTACGTCCACAGAAAAATCTAGATGTTTGCAGGCACCCAAGAAGTGAAACCCGATCCTCAGTTCCCTCACAAAGTATAATAAATAAGATTGGGTTGCCCACGTATTGTACAACATAATACTAGCCAAAAGAGATTGACGATTATGTGAGCGAGTCTTTATCAGAGTATGCAGTTTTGTGCATCTGCTGATGCTTGAACGGTTTGGGAAAAAAAGAAGAAACCAATATAAAGCAAGCTTTCCCGAGCTGTCTCTGCAGACTTTCTACAGACTTGTCTAATCTAATCGAACCTTCCCCTCCATTGCTTTCCAGCGTGCCGATTGAATTGCATTTTAAAACCTCAGCTTCTTTGGCAAGACTAAGGCCTGTTTTCTGAAACTCACTTTAACAGTTCGCAGTTCGATGCTGCCAGACATTTAGCATTACCCACGAACGGATTCCTTCAAAACAGTGATGACGAGATCCAAACGCTGGTTCAGGTTTTACAAGCTGCTAACTAATTTTGAGCGACTTCAAGGCTTCCTTGTATATATTTTTTAGTACGATTCAGAAAAAAATAGGCAACTAATATGACCAACGTTGCAAAGAAGATAAAAGAACAAAAAGAAATCTTATTTAAGTGTGATCTGCACTTGTTTTTTTCCACTCCAGGACTTTTGTTGTTCGACGCGCACCCAGCGTTCATAGTGCCTGAAGGCAAGAGACGATTTTGCTAGGAAAATCCCATCGCAATTCCTAGGTTCTTTTACATGCCATAATCGACATGCGCATGAGACATAACAGGGCCATTCTCTTCCCGAAAATTCCGAAAATTCCGAAAATCCCGAAATTCCCCCCCCCCCCCTCTCTCAAGCGCTGTAAGGCTTATCTGATATAGCTTCCTTGAATAAAACTTCGAAAATCGGTCAGGAAAAACAATGAATGAATTAACTCCTTTTTAATCGTATAAACTAAAGTTGAAAATGGTCATGAAATTAACTGCAAAGGCACAATTTAATAATACCGATACAGTAACTGATCTTTGCAGACTTGCTATATTTACTAATGGTAATGAGAGGCATGTGGTGCGTATAGTAGAGCTATCGTTATGACTAACGGCATGTTGCAAATTGGTCTATTGACTACCAAATCGAAAGTTCAAACCGAAAAGTTGAATAGGTCAAGTTATTTCCATTAGTACCTAAATTATGCAAACAACAACCTAAGATTATTACGAAGGAAAACATTTTTAGAGGCAAACATAATGATTGGTTGCAGTATGTCCTGGGATAATGCAGAATCATTTTTCAAAATAATATGCCAATTTCAGATGTTTTGTGTCATGTCGTTAGACAATAAATATGTGTGTTAATCTGCCTGATCTTTGGTAGCTACCGTTCTAATTATTTAAAACATACTTGCACAACTTTGAACATGTATTGCAACTGCTGTACCTTTCAACACCTCACTAACTTGAACTCTTCAAAGTTATTGTACCGTTCCACTTAAAATAAACTTACTTAGTTGCGTACAAGTTACAGGTGAAAAACCAAATTTAGTACACATTACAAAATAAGTCACTCGACGCACAAACTCATATTATGTACATAAAACATAGGGTCGCGAAAGAATGTCTGTCTTTGTCTGTAGATTTTGGCACTCGGTCTGGCTGTTGAATGGATCTTGACCTTCGGGGCATGCATTTTATCATATTCAGTGATTCCATGAGTGCCCTGGAGACGTTGGCGACATACAACCCTTGGAACCACTTGATGCAGCGAATCCAGCCTCTGCTTTCGCGCTTGCCTGGCCAGTGGAAAACTGCGAATTTCTGCTGGATCCCGGGCCATGTCGGGATAGCTGAGAATGAGCCCGTCTGAAAACGAATTGGTCATGGCGCCTTAACCCAAATTATATAGTTAATTTAATAAGCTACTTTATATTACTACTTTGGATTTTCCAGCAGCGTAACGTCATAAACCTCCAACAAACCTTTAACAACTGCAACAGCGCTATTAGTAGGCATTAGGGTCGATTCCGAAGTGCTCCCTCAGCGAACAAGGGAAATATCATCTTGCCCCGTCAGACTACAACCAAACTTTAGTAACAATAACCCACCTGTAATGTTCGTTCAAAGCGTATAGTTAAAGCATCGTTGCCCGGGGAATGGACTCTTGCTTGATTCCGAACTCCCCTTCGACGAACAAGGGAAATGAGAAGTTGCCCCTTCAGTCAACAACTAAATTATTGTACAGTACAACGTTCAGAACGTCATATCAGAGCATACCGTTAAAGCATTGTTACTCGATTGTTGTTTGAGTTTTCGGAAAACAAGGAAATGAGAACTCCTTTCATCCGACGACGCTATTTCCGTTCGGGGTTGCTACACGAAATGAAGGTTGCGTAATAAGAAAGTTATAGCATGGCGTTGCAAAAATGTGCGGTTATAAGCGATTTAATGCACACTTTTGGTAGAGCGACGTCCTCGAAGGTGTAGAAACATCCTCAGTGGCTTCGCCTCCTCGCACGATTTTTCACCTCCTCGGACGTCGGACACCGGCCCATTCTTGCAAAATCCATACTATAACCTTTAGTGGCCTTGCAGTGTTGGAAACACCGGTTCTCGTCAGATCCCCGAAGTTAAGCAGCATTGGGCTGGATTGATACTTGGGTGGGTGACCACCTGGGAATCTGGCTGTTGCAGACATAGGGCTTTAGGGCTTCGGGCAGATGACCAGGAATGGTTAACGCTCGCTAAAACCCTTTTAAAACCGCTATAATATCCTTTACGTATCACCATACTTTTTTTCATTTTCATTCTTATAAAACTCAGCAATAAATCGGATACATTATTGATACAGCCTTGTTGTAAGACAGCATTGTTGTAAGTGTCACAAGAAATCGCTTATTGTTACACTTTTACAGGTCCTATGCTATGCTAGAAGCACCCACGTTGATTTTATGCAAACTGGGTCCATTAGATGTATTTACCTACATAATGGTAGACAAAGTAGACAAATACATCAAGTAAGTTACTCAACTTCAAGAAGCTTGCAACGAACTGCATAACGAAGTATATCCCGTTACGTGAACCAAACATTTGATAAGAGGGCGTAACAAAGACAGAATTGAAGCAAAATTGTGTTAATTTATTTAGAGAAAATGATGTTTAACGTAGATTGTTTTACTTCTTTCGTAATTGTTTAATTAAATTACAAATATTTAATTGTATCCAGAAGTCTCAAAGAGAATCTTGTATAGGTTTCATCAAGTAGAGAATGAATTACAATATAATCATTTTTACGATTACGGAGAAAAAAAAGAATGTATAAAACAAACTAGGAATCAAATTTTAAAGCACAATAACAAGAACAAGAACAAAATAACGAACACGTGAAGATGAATCCTTCTCGATCAAACTTATTATAATAAATTACTATGGCTTAATAAATATATAACAAGTAAGCACTAAGTTTTAAGAGCAGAATATAAAATCATAAAATCATACCTATTTATTAATAAACCATTCTCTGATTTTTCGCTTAACTTGGCCAAAACAAGTCAAACTAATTTAATTCAGATGGTAGCTGGTTAAAATTTGTTGGTATATAAAAACTTTGACATATTGTTCCATAACTGTTTTTTACCAGTGGAATTTCGTATCTAATGGTTTCATCCCTCAGATAACATTTATTTTTATATTTTATGGTCTTTATTAAAGTAATTGTTTAAAATAATTGTATAGTTTCTTAATTTTATTACATCAAGTATCTTGTTATCTTTGTATAGGTCTTTAGTCGAGGTATCAGAATTAATTTTCTTAAATAAAACTTTAATAAGGTTATTTTCTCTTCTTTGAAGTCTCTGTATTAGGTACCCTGGAGCAAATCCATAAAATTCGACTTCGTACCTGACATGACTGGTGATCAGGGCGTCAGCAACGATTTTCTTGTTGTTTTTTTTCATTTAACACATATTTAAACTGTAAAATAAGGGCAGAAAACTTCTTAATTTTTTTATCAACGAATTTATATGCGTTTTAAATTTCCAAGATTGGTCAATATTTAAACCAAGGTATTCTGCTTCTTTTACATTTTAACACTAAAACAAGTTGTTGAACACCTATTAAAGTTTTGACATCGTTCCCTCTGAATAAATAATTGTTCATTCTCCACAATCCTATGCGGAAAACTAACCGCAATGACATTTGATTTTTGATTCGTTAATAAAAACATCATTTTTAAGGACCCATAAGTTGATATTGTCGAAAACCTGTTGTAAGTTTTGTTCCATAATATTTTTCATGTTATCAGTAGAAACTAGCAGATATCATCAGCAAAAAGAGTAATATCACAATTTTATACATAGTTTACAATATCATTTACATACACTGAAAAGAGAAGCGGGCCCAGAACTGAACCCTGTGGGACACCATACTAAATGAGCTCAGGATTGCTGAAACAACCGTCAACTTTAGTGCAAGCCTTTCGATCATATAGGTAACTTTTTATAATTTTGCCACATTTACTTCTCAGCTCATACGCTTCACGTATTTTTATGAGCCTAGCATGATCAAAAGCTTTCTGCAGATCCATCAAAACAGCTTTTACTTATTTACCATTATTCAAAGACATATTTATTAATTCATTTATATGCCTTTAGGCATCGTTCGTTACCTTACTGCGTAAGTTCTCATCACAATTAGAGTCTTAAGGACTGGAATTATGTAGAAAATTTCCGCTCATTTTCACAACGAGGACACTTTTTAATGTCCAGCTAATTTTCGGTGGCTGGCTGCCACCATCCTCAGGCACTCCGACGAAAGTTTTTGGCCACCGTGTGCTCCTACATCGTTGTCGTCTGCTTCGAATTAGTTGGAAAATTAGCTGGACATTAAAACGTGTCCTCGTTGTGAAAATGAGCGGAACATTTTCTACATAATTCCAGTAATTATGACTCTAATTGTGCCTTTAGGCATCCGTAGTGCTTTTGTTTTGTCTAAAATCGAACTGTTAGAACATTATGTTTATACAGAAAAATTAAAATTTTCTTATAGAAAAATTTTTCAATAATTTTGTTTCTGTTAGATAGAAGAGAAACAGATTTATAATTACCTCATTTTTTTTTTTTACTATTATGTTTATGGATGGGTCTCAGTACTTGTACTTTCAGTTCATCAGGCCATATTTCCTTTTCAATGATTGCATTAATTAATCTTGAAATAAATACGAAGTAATTTTCGATAGATCCTGCGATCTGGTTCATAAAAATTCCGTCCATTCTAGTGGAAGATTTTATTTTCACTTCTTTAATAATTTTTAGTATTTCGTAGGATAGCTGGGCAGTATCATTATAATTTGGTTAATACCTTTTATTTTTTTCTCTCTTAGATTTTTATCTTTTTACACAGTTCTTCTCGAACGGAATGTATTACGTAGATTTGGCACTACTTTTGAAAAATTCGAATTAATGGTGTCAGGTAAGGTTTTCATTGACTGATTTTGGAAATGTTGCAAAACGTTCTTGTCAACGTTTTTTGTTTGTTTTCCTCCCATAACGGTACTGATTTGTGACCATTTTGTTTAATATTTGTTTCGGGGGAATTTAAAATATTTGAATAGTAATTTTGCTTACTTTCTCTAACTTTCTTTTCAACTAACAATTTACTAGTTTTGTACTCTACACACAGCTCTTTGCTTGGTACGATTTGGATTTTACCTTTTTTCACAAATTATTCTTATTTATTTATTTATTGTAATAACTGTGCTGTGATCCGCGGATTTTTATTTGCTTTAGGTAAACTAGTTCTCTTAGTTTTATTCTTGTCATATATTCTAGTAATAATATTTTTTATTTCGATATACATTAGTTAAGGATCACGGTGGTATGAGTTAATACAATTCCAATTAACTTCTTTAATTTCTGTGATAATTTTAGCATCATTGTAAGAAAGCATTTCCTCTTCAACTGGGATTTCACATTCTTGTTTTTATCAAATTCGATTCTTAAGGCTGTGTAACAATGGCCAGCTAGCTTTTTTTCAAAGCAAGCACCTTTGACATTTGCTTGAGCCTTTCATTTGCATGAAAATGTGGTCAATGCACGACTTGGTAATCTTATTAGCATAAAGTTCAACCTTCGATGGAGAGTCAATAATCGAGATGAAACCATTTGCCACCATTTTGTTTAGATAATTTTCAGCAATGGCATCTTCAATTTTATCTTTGTCGTTATCATCATCCAAGATGTCAATGTTAATATCTCCCAAAACTACCATATTTTCAGTTTTTTCATGTTTTTTTAAAGAGTTTATTAAGTTCCTTCACGTAATTCTTTTTTTGGATGAATTTGGTTGTCTGTAAGCACATAAAATAGTCAGTGGCATGTTTTTGACTTGCAACTTCAAAATTATAGCATCGTTCGTAACAATTTGAATTTTTCTTTCATTCAAGAAGCCTTTACAATGTGATTCTCTGACAAGTAAAATAACACCCCCACCTATGGTCGTTGCCTCTCGTGTACACCAAAAGTGGTTAAAACCTTTAAGACTATACGGATTAGTTTCAACATCTTTCAAGCCAATTTCGGTGAGACAAATAACCTCCCATTGCGTATTATTAGCACATCAATTTCAAACTGATCCTAATTATTTTAAACACTTCTTTTGTTTGCATAAAGTATTTTAATAGTATTTACCCCAGCACTGCTACAAAAAACTCGTAGCTATCAGTTAAATCTGTGTAAATTTTATTAATGAATAAAAGAAACTAGCTGTACCCCCGGCGTAACATACGCCGGTCTAGTCGGTTCCCGCATACCTGAGCGACAGTATGGAACGAAACGGGTGCCGACTGCCCCCTGCTTCCTCCTCCGAACCCCCCTGCGACCTATCCAGTTGTATGGTCTGATTTTCCCCCGTGCCCCCCTCCCCCCGTAACCCCTTTCTTGTCCCGCACCGTCTCGTACGTCCCCGACCCAGATTCCCCAATTGAGTGGTGTGAATGTCCCCCATCCCTGCTCCCTCTCTGTTTATCCCCTGGTGACTTGTTTTTTTATGGAAGTTAATGTCTTTTTTCAATGGAGGACACTCAATTGCCCGTTTCTCCATTCTGATAACAAGCGCAATAAACCCAACAACGGTCGTGCATGCAGTGATTGTTACTGAACCAACTTTGAAACTCTTCACGTCGGCTCTAAGAGGTAGCATTATTAAAGCAATATTTCGATATTAAAGCAATGTTTCGATTGTTACAGACCACACCCGTTTGTTTGATATTGTCGGTCGCTCGCCCTCTTTCATTATAGTGCATAATGATGAATTTGCTTGCCCAACCTAAGCGTGTTACATATATAGATAGATGATTAAATTAGAGATTTCTAATTCCTTAACTGTACTGGTACTAATATACTCACTGCTTTTGTCCAGCTGGAGGTCATGTTCACATCTTACGATTATGACCTAGTTGTCATTTTCATTTTTTCTCATTCTTATTTAAACCACACAAACTTTACATCATTATTTCGTGCAAATTCCTTCGTTTTCCTTCGTTAGGGGTTTGAATAATATCTCTGTAAAGTGTGGTGCAGTGGCAACCCGGACCACTGCACTGTGACTGAGGTTGGCGCTAATGACCAAGCTGTCGACGCGCCATTAAGCCTCATCTCCCCCCCCCCCCCCCCCTTCGTTTTCCAAAATAGTTGACGATAGTAGGGTGTCATGTCTCGTTAACAAAAATTCTTGTCCCATTTCCGCTCCCGAAGTAATCATCATTTGGGTACTTTTGGGGACTTTTTCGGTACTTCCGCCAGGCGTCACGATCTTGACGGACGATGTTTAAACTGCAGCAGTATCGAAGATGTTCCATTAGGATTTCTTGAGGGCAGTCTGTGACATTATCAACTTGCAAGGTATTATAAGATACGTTCGCAAATTTGGCTGATATCTTACTAATAATGTCGTGCAGCTTTTCGTTTTGGCACTTTTTATCTCCTACAAGTTCAAGGTTTCTGTTTCTGTCATACTGGTCCTTCTCTTGTTGGTTTGAAACTAATTGCTCCTCTGAATCTTTCACCTTACTATTGTCCCGTAATTTCTTTTCCATGTTTTTAATTTTATCGTTCACTTGCTTTAAACCAAGCTTCAGTTTGTTGTTTTCTTCTCGTAATTCATCAATTCGTCCATAAACAAAATTCGTCCATAAACAAAATTTAAAGATTTGATTTCTTCTTTCCGTTCTATTTTAATCTGCTGTAGTTCGTTTGCTTTTTCGTTGATATTGTGAAGAAACTTTTTTATTTCCGTGCGTTCATTTGGCAAATAAGCAGACTGGCGACGTATTTCGTTATGTTCTTCATTAAATGGCTCATTACTACCGTCATGACTGTCATTTTTCTTATCAGTTGTTGTTTCGGTTTCATTTTGCACTTCACCTGTTTTCCCCTTTTCCGTGTTTTCTTTTGGTATTTCATTGCAGAGTTCAAATTTTCATTTTTTTAAAAACTAGCGCCGACTTCTTCATCCACTTACCCTTCGGTTATAGAACACTCATCATGATAATTCATTTGTCAATCAGCGTAGCAAACGACTAAATCGCCGACTGATGCCAATTTAGCGTATTTTTTTTTCCAGTTCCTGGTTGCCACCAACGCCGTTCCGTAGGTCAGGCAGTTCGTGTTAGTGGAATGGACATTTGCGATTTCCGTAGAAAACGAATTTCCGCCGCTCCTCGGTTAAAAATTTTGAACGGTTCTCCCATTTATAATATGCGAACTTCAATTTTTTTTCAAAGCACCACGAAAAAATTACGTACAGAATTCCGCAGTTGTCTGGGTCGGATGGCTTCTTTAAACCTTCAAATTCATGGAATTTTACTGGGCAAACGGAGCCCCGCCCGCTGCGGCCGCCATGCTTGCTAATTAAAAATATAAATTATTAAACCACAATGGTGGCCGTGCGATATCAGGCCTAGCCTAACTGAAGGAATAGGTTTATAATCAGCGATTGGATGGGACCTCCTGCGGGTCCCAACGGTTTACTACTGTGTGAACAATGTGAGAAGCCTATAGAGCAGTGTCACGACGTAGTATTATTGTATATAACTCTATGCTGGAACCTTAATGGGTTAGCTGCAAGGGGCACTGTAGAGAGAAACAGAAGAGATTCGTACTGAAACCGATGCTGTGAAGAGTGATTTCTTAGACCTAAAACGCGCGATTTTTGTTGTTGGAGAAAACAACGTTATTTTAAGCCTAAAAAATCCGCTCTTCCGTTGTTTGTCCCTCCATTTTTATGTAGTGCACCTTGTAGTTATGCCCCCCAAACCTATACTGGTGCCAATATGGCGGCAAATGACACTGCTTTATAGGGCAGTGACACGACGTAGTATTATTGTATATAACTCTATGGTGGAGCCAGTAACTGGGTTAGCTGCAAGGTGCACTGGTGGGAAAAAAGAAGAGCGTCTTACTGAAGCCAATGCTATGAGACTGCATTTCTTAGGCCTAAAACGCGCGATTTTTGTCGATTTGTTGGCAGTTGCTGACATTTTTAAGCGAGTGGAATCTTTATTTTCCAATTACAACTAAGCAGCATAAGGGATTGGAGAAAACAACGGTTTTTTTAAGGCTACGAAATCCACTCTCAAAGCACTGGCTTGACTAGAAGTGCCGTTGTTTAACCCACCATTTCAATCTAGTGCCCCTTGCAGGTATCTCTCTTGTAGCCATATGACGTCACTTGACGCTGCTCTATAGCTTCAGTAGCCATGGCAACTAATTTTGGGCAGTCCTTTGATCATAGTATTGATTAGTGGTTCCCATCCGAATCTACGGGTCACCCTTCCCCTTTTTCCAGACGTCTTTCTCTTTCTACGTCTATAGGATTTAGAAAAACGGTCACCACAGGGGTGGCCTGAAAACGATGCATTGATCACGGATGGTAAATTATCTTCAAGCAGACGAAACAGCAATGACCACAGCGGCACCAGCTTCACTGCTTTTGAAGAACTAATTTAGTGAACTTAGGCCAGACGTCGTGAGCACAGATTCTGTGTGCGTCCTATGGCAGTCTTGCAATACTCAAACCGTTAGATACAAACTGGTTACAGTTGATGCCTGACGACTTTGGAGATTTGTCCGCTGCTAATTGAAGCCTCACGAACTCCCAATACAATTACAACGCGTCGTTTCGAAGGCCAACCTATTCTTAAAAAGTATATAAATATTCAAAATTGAGCCCATTAATGTACACAATCAGTAATTTTCTTAACGGCATATAAGAAGAATTAAAGAATGGTTAAAAAAAATCATAAAGGAGTAAACAGAAAATAAATAATACTAATATTAAAAATAATGATTCTTAAGATGAAAGGGGGGGGGGGGATTGAGGCTTAATGGCGCGTCGACAACTTGGTCATTAGCGCCAACCTCAGTCACAGTGCAGTGGTCCGGGTTGCCACTGCACCACACATTACAGAGATGTTATTCAAACCCCTAATCTAAATCTTGTCATACATCTGTACCTCCTGCAAAAATTGAAAAACATCGGACAGGAGGACAGACTTATCGCCCAACTGACGCGCAATGTCATGCGGAAGATGGAACCGACGACGAACACCATCAAGATGGCGACAATCAACAAGTAGGTGCCGAACTCTGTGAGAGCACTTACCAAGAATGTTCCATTAATCAAGAGCGAAAGTTAGAGGTTCGACGGCGATCAGACATCGACCTTGTTCTAATCATCAACGGCAAGAGCTGCTGTACACTTCTTTGGATTACTTTGTTTCGAATACCTGTCATGGCGTCTCAATCCATAATAAAGTCTTAAGATGAAAGGAGACAATAAAAGTTGACTTCTAGGTTGGTTCAGTAAGGAAAAAGAAAAAAGCAGCTAAAAACGAAACACTTTGTAAGTGACCATGGAGCTGTATGTTATTTTGTTTCCGGGTTAGGAGCGCATGTGTTACGAGCGATGTATTTTGAGGAAAAGAAACCAAAAGTGCACGAAGTTAACACAACGTAAGCACAAAGTGGTCACTTTCTTTTTCCTGCTTTTAAAATTCTTTTCATTATTCTTTTTTTTCAATTGGTCAAATTTTTCTTTTTTACTTAGGCAGTTTTGCCTGAAATCGGATGTCCGTTTGCACTTTTAAGCGATATTTAGCGTATTGTGTTTTTACCTCGATAAAGATCTGGAATCAGCTAGAAAAGTCGGGTTGTGCTGATTTTGTGCACTTTTACCTTCTCTTTTTCAACATACTTCGTTCCACTGCTTATATGTGCCCAATTTGTTATGAGCGCACAATACAATTTTGTACGATCGAGCGCAAGTTGCAAAAATGAACTGTGCATCGAGCGCACAACTAGCATTGGTACATCCGGCAGTACACAGT
>JAHWFP010111314.1:399-23283 GCA_023313725.1 Lithobius niger
GACCACTTGTGCATTCGAATTCGTTCTGACCACTTTAGTATTTACGTCGGACAATGTAAATCTTGTAAATAAGCTTCTTGTGTTGGCCTGGTGAAGACAGGGAGGACTATATTTTTTCCATCTTTAGTCAATTAATCTTGTCAAAAATTTGCAAATCGGTAGGATTTGTTTATTTTGAATTTGAGTGTGATTTTGTGTCTTGGAATTTTTTGAACATTCATATGATTGCTCATTTTTTCAAGAAGTTCTCTTCTTGTCAGTTTTCATGAGGATACCTCTTATGAATGTGTCTAGCCCCTCTTACAACAGAATTAATAGTCTGGTGCCGAGAGATGTTTCAGACAAGCTCGACAGACTGGTATGTTGGCTTTTGAGAATAGCTACGTGCAGCACATAATACATCAGTCAACCCTCTCCCATGTTGGTCGCCACTCATCATTTGGCGACTTGGAATTTAACTTCGGGAACCGTATAAGAGACGAACGGTTTACGGCATTATGCTCAGATTTGTAATGGCTGTATAGCAGCTTTTTCTGCATTAATACTAGTGTTGAAGAAAATTGTACACTTTCATAAATGCGTAAATGGAAAAACTACGCATCGTGCAAAAAATGTATTTGGTGTGTGGCGAGTAGAAATTATGAAATAGCGAGTGCTTTCTAAGGTCTACTGGCCAAGTGGCGATTGCTACTGGATTGACATTCGAGAAGGTTAAGATCAGTGGTCCAGCGACGCACGACGTAGATTTAAAAATGGTGTAACATCGCAGCATGTAACGAACTGTCAAATTGGTGCTGGGAGTGCTTCTGAGACAGGGGGATCGGTAATTCCTCGAAAATTTAACACTGACTTGTTGTTGGTTTAGTTTGGTGGTGAGTGCGTTGCATTTTTTCTACCATATCTTTTAGTCATCAGAGGTGTGTCGCGGTACTAAAAATTGGCAACTGAATTCTTTCTCAACATTGTATAAAATTATGTATGCAACGGTTGCATTTAGAAGAGTTTATTAACCCTTTAAGGGCAGCATTTGTGCTTTAAAATTTAATTGACTTGTAGGAAAAAATTGTAGCTTCTCGCCCACTTGAAGGAAGGGAATGAAACCTGTGGATTTTTTTTTTTGTTAATGATCTGGCTTTCATATCCCATTTTGCATTTAGCATTTTAGCATTTAGTTTACGATAACAAACGGTTCACAGGTAATGTATATTTCCTTAAGCAATAGAAACAAAAATTAGCTAGTTTTTTATTATTAGTTTTATTGGAATTGGCTGGAAGTTTTTTGATTAGACCAGTAGAAAAACTGTTTATTTAAAACAACAGCAGGCGCATTTAAGTGCAAGGGTTAATAAAAGGCATTTTATTGTAAAATGGATTTAAAACTTTTTAAAAATGCACACTTTCAAAACTGGAGACGATCACGTATCTGCGAATTTTTGATAACTGAGCAGTTATCTTCATCAGGTACAATAAGGGTGCGTGAGCACAAAGCACGAGATTGACTGGGGAACACGAAGGCACTGCTGTGCTTGAATAATGCTAGAGACAATCACCTTTGGTGTCTTGAATCAATTGCAATACAACATTATTCGACACACAAGGTCCCCCTTATGAATCTTCAAGGCCCAGCCAATCCTAATGTGTTGCACCTAGTGAACCGTGAACTTGACGCTTTGTTGCTGAAGGAGTGGAAGATCGACGACAATGTGGGAGATCGGCCCAGTAAATACTGGAGGCCACACTCACGTGCTTCTTCGAACTTGAAAGCAGACGACGTGTTAACAAAAAAGATGTAGCCAGAGTTCACACAAACCACCTTTATTGTGCCTGATGAAGATTATCGAAAATTCGCAGATACGTAGGTGTCTCCAGTTTTGAAACTGCATTTAAAAAAAGTTTTAGATCCATTTTACGATGAGTGAATTTCATAGCATTTTTCTAATATATAAATTCGTTCTGCTTGTATGCTTACAAAAAAATCAATTTCCTGACAAGTTTTCTTAAAACAATTGTTCTTTGATGTTTTACAGGTCTGAAAAAGAACAAAGTAAAAGCGCATTATTGATGATTATATTATCACTCCTGTACTTCAGTGGAAAAACTATGCTAGAAGGTGAGTTGATGTACTAACCGCTGGCGTTTTTAATATGCTGATGTTGAGCTATTTAAAATAAATGCATGCAAAGTTCGATCCCGATATAAGTGGTCTGAAGGAAGTCACCTGGCCAGGTAAGACGGACAAAGCACATTTTCTCCTTTCGAGCCTCAGCCAGTTGAATCCACGCCCAGAAGCAGAACTTTCTGTCTCTGTCTGCGACACCAATTGTCGGAAAAAATTTGTCTGCATCTAATCTGTTAGCTCGGTTTTTATTGAATCACTTTTCAGTGCTTTCCCCTATTGATCTGGCTACTCCACCAATGGAAAGCTCTCGTCGAGACAAATGGTGCATTGCCCATTGGAATGTCAAAATCAGAAATTGACAAAACGACAGAAATTTAGCCAAAATGTGTCCACGACGGCCTTCAACTGTCTGCGACGTACGTCGAGCATCGCCTGATTCTTCTGTGGAGAAGCCACGGAACCTTCTAGACCAGTTAAGCCTGTTGAGCAGCTTGAGTGTTACTGCAAAAGTACATAACTGCTAATTTCTTCCTGGTAAAAATCAATAGTTGAAATACCACACTGGCTCAAATGTACAGATGCTTGAATATAAAGTGAATCTAGTAATTAAAAGTTGAAATACGTTTGGTTTGGTATTTTATTATTTTTCCTTTGAAAGACCGAACACCAAACCAAACTGAACACCCTCTGTTCGGCCATGTTTGGCGAAGTTCGATTCGGTACAATCCTAAAAATTAGACATCCGTTTAACGCCTTAATAACGAATGACCTAGAAAAAATGTGCTTTTGAATGCAAGCATCTAAGTAATAGCTAGGCTATTCGACCCATTTTCTGGAGTGTTTTATAAATGAACGAAAAACCTTTTGACGATGGTAGCTTAGTTATATTAGCTGCGGTAGCATAGCATTCACTGCCAACGCCCAGCAGGGATTTTTTTGGGAGTCGCTAAGCATTCAGTTCGAAGAATACAAACAACGTCTACTGGAGAAGAGGCACACAAAATGGCAAATAAGCTACCCCTTCTCGCCCAGCAGGGTTTCTTTCGGCAGTCGCTCAGCATTCTGGTCGAAGAATATAAACAACGTTGAATGGAGAAGAGGCACACAAAATGGCAAATAAGCTACACCCACCCCCCCTTCCCGCCTCACTGCTCTGTGACTGAGGTTGGTGCTAATGACCTAGCTGTCAACGTGCCATAAATCTTGATTCCCCCCTCACCCCAATACACCGACCGGTGTTCCAATTTCGTTGATTTAGATTGTATTGCGGTAGATTAGTAGGCCTAAATGATGTCACTTGTGTGAGTCACAGTACATTATTTGAATGGTGCGTGCAGTAAACAGTTTTTCAGATTAGTTTTAAAATCTGTATAGCATAACTGAACATGGGACGGTTTCTGGTTAACGGTGTAATCTATCCCTGCCTTAGTTGGTACCCTAGCGTCAGAGACAGTGATTTTCCGCGGCCATCAATCACAACATTCCACGGGAACAAATTGTCGTTTTCCGAGGCCAAATAAAAAGAGTTATATTACGGAGAAAAAAGTTAAATTTTGGTGTATGCTTGGTCGCTTAACTGTTAAAAAGGTGTAGTTGTTTGTTCACAACAATGTGTGTACATCTCAACAATATAGAATTCACATAAAAGTTTAAATTTATGCTTTCACCTGCTATTATGAATACCTAATTGTTGAAAAAAGCCAAAAATAAGACCAAATCCGTTAAAATCCGCGACTATTTGGAATTTCCGCTAAAAAACAAACCTTCCGCGATTTTTAAAATGGTCCCGCTCATGGTAAGGTTGGTATACAACTAAGAAATTTCAAGCTAAAACAATTATTGTTAATTCCGCGATTTTCTGAAAATTCCGCGATAGTGGAAAATCATTGTCCCTGCCTAGTGTAGATGAGCAAAGGATGATGCATATTTGGTTAGATTTTAGTTTTTGTTCAATAATTTTAAAAACCGTGTAAGCTTTAAACTGAGCATCAATGGATAAATGATTTGAATATACAGATGATTTGATTATTCGGACGTCAACATTTGGCCGAATTAGGATTTGGGAGGCGAATTTAAGACAATGAAGCAGTTTTACGCAACAAATTTTTTTTTTTAATTGCCGTCTTGCATCCGGATCAGTATTGTATTATCTCATTTTACACCAACAAGAGTTCTGATTACTGTACCTATGAAGCACTGACAGTGATTGATCAGCAAAATCGTTCATTCGAAAAGTCCATTGACGTTTAAGGCAGCAAGTCGGGAACGTAGTGCCTCGGACTGTTACATAAAAAAAAATGGGCATGCGGTTTTACAAGAGTGCGGGTAATATACAAGACTTTTTTGGTATGTTAAAACAATAAACTTAAGCGTTAAAGTACTATGCTGCAGTGATACAAATCACCTGAAAATTAAGTTAGTGTCACTGTCGGGTTCAAACTCCAAGAGCGAACCCTGGAGTGTCACTGTCCAGGGTTCGAGTCCCTAATCAGGCGCTAATTGTCGGGGGGTTAATATCTTTGTACTTTTGAAATATTGCGTTAAATTATGGTTCGTTTCCAAAGTTGGTATCGTTTCTGCCTACCTTGTGTTGGAGCGCCAAGTCTCTGGTTTTACTTACTAATGAGGTCTTTCAAATTTTGTTAAAGGTAAATCTTTGATTAATCAATAATCGCAGTTAGAAGTAGTCCTACTCTGCAGCCGAACAGTCACTTTTTACTGTGATTACTCACTGGTTACAACAGAGTTTATTTGCACAATCTGCTTTTTTTTTAATGAGGTGGTTATCTGGGAGATGGGTTATACGCTTGAATTTACGGTAGCCAAAAAAATTAATTTAGGGTGCAAATGATTTCCAAATTTGACGCAGCAGACGACAAAAATGTAGAATGTCAAATCAACCATTTAGGGAGGGTTTAAGAAGACAAGCAGAGGTTTGTCGAAAATTTGCTAGGTACGAAGCGTATCTATGTTGTGAAATTGAGCAACTATGAGCGGCGAACGTTTCTCGAAGGGGATCGGTCAACGAACCCCTTCGCAAAACGGTCGCCACTCTTAGTCGCTCAATTTCAGAGAATTGCGTTTCTACTGTCCTCGATAAACTAATACTACACAATGCCACCCGCCCAATGATGACAAAGCCAAAATGATCAGCAGAAAATCTCCGCCACATGCAAGGTAAAGGACTATTTTGAGAAACTTTTCTTTTTCAAATAAAATTAACTTTCATAATCTAGTTGTTACCTTGTGTTTGAGCGTCGAGATTTTCTTCTAGCTGTGATAATTACATCAAATAACCTTACTCATCAAGTTTAAGTCTGAGGGTAGAATTCTTAGTATTGTAAAATATGACTGATTTTAAGCCACTATTTAGAATGTTCTAGTTTGGTTTTTTTTTGGTTTTTTTCTAGCTGTTCTCTGGCAAGTGTTAAAGAAAATGGGCATTACTCCAGAGTAAGTCTCAACTACTGCAGCAACATTTTGTGTGTACAAAATTATCTAGTGCCAAACCAAATCTTTTGTAAATAATTGGTGGTTATTTACACTGGTAGACAAATTAAAAAAAAAAAAACATTTAACGAAACATTGCCTATCAGCAGTCTGTGTTACACTACCACAATAAGAAAGGTACAGTATGTAGTATTTAGTTGCAAGTATCGGATAAAATGGATTTTGCCGATTCGATAGTAGTATCTGAATATCCCTGTAAAAGGCAGTTGTGTTGTGTCAACACGAAGAATGTACATAAGATTTCGACATAATTTTAAATCTTTTATCCATCCAACCAAAGTACCCAATTTGTACTGAAAGTGTATTCCAACTCCGGGTTGAAACTAGACAGTTAAAAATTGTTATACAGTAGTGATGTACAGATTTAGAGGTAAAAATGTCAACTCACTCAACTGTTTTTGATGAATGTCGGCGAATTTTCAATCCAAATCGTTGATCTTCTTCAGGCCAAAAATATATGTATTTAGGCCACTTAAAAAAAGAAAGTTGGTTCTCGGGCATTTTTTGCAAGAAATCCGTGCGGGCGGGCGGATTTTTTTTTTTATTTTTTTATTTTTAGACCCCTATTTTTACATACGTTTTTGGGGAATAATTTTCTAGTTTGGGTAAAATAAAGAATACTGCCTCGTAATGCTTCGTACCATGTGTTCACACAATTATTTAACGACAAGAATGGCAATTTTATATTTCAATTTCACTAAGGAATATTTTTGTTCTGTAACTGCCATTTTTGCCGCGTCGTTTCTTTTTATTTCCCGTCAAAAAATCGGTGCGGGAGGGCCTGAGAACCAACTTTTCTTTTTTTAATGGCCTTACACGACATCTGTAAACTGGCCCAATCACAACGGGGGCAATAAAGCAATAAAACTTCAAAAATCAAACGAACACTGCAGAGTCGAAGAAGCTTAGATGTAGTCCAGGTGTGTGTTCCAGATGTCGTGTAAATATATATTTTTGGCCTGAAGAAATCCACGATTTGGATTGAAAATTCGCCGACGTTTATCAAAAAGAGATAAGTGAGCTGACATGAAACCTCAACGTAAAATGCCGATCTTTGATGTACAGATTTCTATACCGATACCTTGGAATCAACCGATTCCAGGGTATTTAACTCTGAATCGGAAAATTTTCACAAGATTCCTAGCAGATTCCATCAAAATTGGTACCCCGAAAAAAATCCTTTTTAACTGGAGCCTAATTCTAAATTAATTTGTTCGGGAAGAGTTAACGAAGCTAATATCATCGCTCGTTTGGTTTGTTTCATTTTCCATGTTCTTGAACAGATTTAGCTCTTTCGCGCAACGATAGGGAGCGAGAGTACGCGATACCTAGCCAAGGACTACAAAAATTTAAGAGCAGGTGTTGATCAATATCTATTTAGAGCACCGTTATTATAACCAGAGTATATTTTTGTTGTTGGAAGGGTGGATGAGGAGATAACATTTCGTGTGAATCAATTTTGGGTTTGGGGGTTCAATGTAAAATTAATCTGGGAAAACGGTTGAAGGAAAATTATAAGCCAAACTGGCCCAGAAATTTACTATAGTACATGGTTATATTTTCACTGGTAACAGAATCTACAGATGGTATTGGTATCGGTGTGATCGGCACAGGAAAATTTGTATATTCACACCACTATAATCATTACTTACGTCGAGATTTAGACAGAAGAGTTAAGATACTCGAATTCAGCAGATTACAACAGCACAGAATGTTCCTAAATTTGCCATATTTTCCTCCCCTAAGGACACCGCACAAAGTATTTGGGGATGTCAAGAAATTGATAACGCAAGAATTCCGCCAACAGCAGTATTTGGAGATTAACAAGCTACCTCGCGCAAGCAACGAACAGCCTGCAAGTGAAATTTTGTGGGGCCAGCGAGCTCAGCAGGAGATCACGGAAGAGAAAATTAAGGAGTTTGGCAAACTCGTAAGTGTCAACTTTCTTTTGTTTTATATCAACTATGTACTGTTGTTCTTAAAAGCGGAAATCGCCGTACGGCGAGATGTGTTAAAAAAAAAATCCATTTAAGTGGCAATATCACCAATCGAAAGTAGGCTGAATCTGGCAACATCTAGTAGTATCTAGCACTTTCTTACATCAAACGATTATTTCTTTTTACGAAACAAAAAAAGAGTGTGTTGCTTTTAGGGTGTTGCTCTTGGTTGACAGAAAGCAGCAACGAACAAGTCAATCGCATAAGTGGCATGTTCAGCGGCCATATTGCCCACCTCAGTCAGGTATGCTATTTTTAATCCAAGATCCGGCCGGTACTGTAGTAGAGCCCAGCCCTGCAAAGGGCTTCATTTCAAATCAACTGTCAAACTGGAGAAGGTTCCAGGTCTCCCCCTCCCCCCCAAAAAAAACCTACATCCTATTAATTCAAAATATGGTCTAGTAAAAAATTGATTATGGGCAATAAAAAATTGTAATCCATGCCCCCTCCTGAACTCAACTTTTCGTAAAAGACACTCAACTTACGAACACATGGTAAAATCTCCCTCATCATCAACCTTTCTGTTTCCCACTCCCAAATTAAGTATGTAAGTTTTCATTTCAGACTCTTGAATATCCATGAATAAACTTTAAAAGTAAATATGTACGATTGGTGGCCCCTAAATTTCATTCACACACGTTTGAGACTAGCCTAACTCAAATTTGCTTGTATAACAACACGATGGTTTTGGCAAAATCGGATGTTGACAAGTTGAATCTTTATAACTGAAAGGTGCACTTACTACCAGTATCATGCAGGATAGAGTTTGAATAAATAGGTACTCAAAAACAGTAGAGTAAATATGTATTGTTACAGTAAGAAATTAATAAATATTAAAAAAAAAATTAATTTTTATTTGCAATTTTTTTTTAACGACCTAATATCGATAACTTTTTCCCAGTTGTCAAGAGTATTCAGCACCCTACCGATACCCGCTAGGGCCAAACACATCATATCTCACAGTTTTGAGTCACATGGAGAATATTACCGCTAAACTTCACAACGAAGACACCTTCAATGTCTTGCGAATTTTCAATGGCAAACTGCCATCTTCCTCAGGCACTTTTGACAAAGTATCTGCCTCTTTACACCTACATCGTCTGCTATGAATTTGTAACTTCCGCTCCTTGCAGCTTCCCGTATTTCGTGGGCAGCGCATTCACTAGCTTATCAAGCTTCCACTGTCGGCCAAGCTGTTGTTTCAGGTCCCTCCCAATGATGGACAGTGGAAGCATGATGAGCTAGTGAACGCGCTGTCCACGAAATACGGGAGGCTACGAGGAGCGGAAGTTACAAATTCGTAGCAGACGATGTAGGTGTAAACTGTAAAGAGGTCAATACTTCGTCAGAAGTGCCTGAGGAGTTCGTCAGAAGTGCCTGAGGAAGATGGCAGTCTGCCACTGAAAATTCGCAAGACATTGAAAGTGTCTTCGTTGTGAAGTTTAGCGGTAATACTCTCCATAATTCTCTGAATTGTGACTCAAATTTGACGAACTTTCACAGTAATATGATGATCATTGTTTTCACTGATATCTCACAGTGAATAATTAATATAACATTTCTCATTACTATATTTTTCTTAATTTTTATGTCTTAAATTATTTCTAATTATAATATATGAATTTTGAAAAAACTCTTAAGATCAACCCCCAGCATCACTATGCTGGATTTCTGATTTGCACATTTTCAACCGTTGATAACCTCTGTTCCTAGCTCCAAAACATAGTAATCTTGCAACTAATGTTTTACACTCACCCAAATTCTCTAAATAACTAAAGGTAAACAAAGTAGCAAATAAAAGTTCATGTACTTGGATAAAGGTTCTTGTATTTGAATAAATAAATAATAAAAGCACATCGTTAAGAATTAACCAAATTTTGGCCGGTGCTAGTACCAAGCCCTATTTACTCGCTCCAAAATCTACTCAAGTTTCCATTGATACTTGATAGTTCTCGCGATCAAAACGTGCTGCGCCACCACTACTACCTTTCAACAAATCCAAACTGAAACTGAAAGTAAAACCAAGCGTTTACTGTTTTTGTGCAGGAGACCGGCACTGGTCACCTGGTTCAAACGTCACTTCCGCTTGTGTCCACAGTTCGTAGGCTCGTGGCAAAATTGAGAAACTAGCGCTTATGTTGCGGAGTTTTGAACGCGTTGCTTGACCGATAAGTCTAGCAAGTTACTTAGTTATCCCGTAACAAAGTGTAGATATTAATCCAAGCTAGTACCGACTTTATCGTTGATATTGGCACTGGTACCGCTACTACCAGCCAGTACTCAGCTCCGGTTACTCCCCAATTCTAGTAATTCTCCAGCTCTCTACCACAATCAAATGTAATCTACTGCAAACCAGGCTAAAACCGAAAAATAAACAGCCAATTACGGAGGTTTGAGTCTGATATGTTTTAGCGATAGGTTGTTACTTGAAAGTTGTTTTTTTGTAGTAATAAATAATTCTTTTTATAAATAAATAAATAATAAATAAGAATTTGACCTATAATGGTCAGGAGAACGGAAGGGCTGGAGCCACTGACACCGATCGTGCAGAAACGGAACAGGGGGAAATGGGGAAATGTTTAAGTTTGGTAATTTCTTTTTAAAAACTTATCAAGTGGATGTTCATCCAAGCGACGCTTAAATTCACTAATTGAGGGCGAATTGACAAAAGCTTCTGGGAGAGAATTCCAAGGTCCTATTACCCGAGACGCAACGAAAAACTTTCTGCAGTCCGTTCGTGTAATGGACATGCTCAATTTGAGGGATTGGCCACGAGTTTTACTGTTACAGGCCAGGGTGAAGAATGGAACATCGATAGAGAGCAACCCATGCAGAATTTTAAAGGTCAAAACAAGGTCAGCCTTCAGTCTCCGGGAGTTCAAGAGGATCAAGGCATGCCATAGATAACCGTGTGTTGGGAGAATGATTGTGGTACCCAGTAAGACAACGAGTAAAAGAGCATTGGATGGCTTCAAGCCGGTCAATATCCTGCAAAAGGTAGGGTGACCAAACCGGACTTGCGTACTCGAGGATTGGCCACACAAACACCTTGTAGGCCCAAATTTTGGTCACAGTACCAGCAGATGTAAAGCAACGTCGGACGATTGCCAACCTACGCTAGGCCGAGGCTGAAATCAGGCGACAATGGGTAGTGGACTTCAAGTCGCTGGAGAACCACACTCCCAGGTCACGTATGGAATATACTCCGTCGAGGGATGTGTCCGACAGAGTGTAAATAAGGCTGGGGTTTGTAATACCAATGTGGAACATACTGCATTTTGTTGCAGATAATGGTAGCTGCCAGTCCAATGACCACTGTGACACAGTATCGATACTAGTTGAAAGCTGGTAGCCATCCGAGAAATTAGTGATCGGGGTGCTTGCTTTCAAGTCATCTGCAAATTTAACATGTGAAATATGACCAAACTGTGGCCCTGCAAAGAGATCATTCAGATAAAGAACAAACAGGAGCGGTCCCAGCACCGATCCCTGTGGAACGCTACTGATAAGATCGCATGAGGTGGAAATGGCAGTACCCACTTGCACACACTGGGATCGACCAACCAAAAAACTACCCAGCCACTGGAGGAGATTGCCACCGATATGGAGCATCTTAAGTTTGTGTAGTAATTTGCTGTGTACAACAGACTCGAACGCTTTCTGGAAGTCAAAACAAGCAACATCTGTTGGTATACCGAGGTCAAGCGCATCAGTCCAGTGGTCAAGTGCCACAAGAAGATGCACCGTCGTTGAGCGGTCAGGAAGAAAGCCAAACTGGTCTTGATTAAGAAGCCCGTGATCAGTTAGATACCGAAGTAGGTCAGTCCTAATGATAGACTCCATGACTATGCACGGCACCACTGTTAGAGCAACAGGCCGGTAGTTTCGCGGTTGGAATTATTGCCCTTTTTAAAGATTGGTATAAATTTTGCTGTCTTCCATAACGTGGGTATGTTACCTGTGGAGAAAGATAATTTAAACAAAAAGAGTAGAGCAATCTGTTTGAAAAAGTAGGAGGAGAAACCATCGGGACCCACAGCATGGCTAGGCTTCATATTGTGAAGTGTGTCGATTACTCGTGATCTGGTAAAAGAGACATTGTTGAGTACCGTGGAGTTAGGAATTTCAATGTTAAACAGGGGAGGTGTGACTTGGTTATCGATAACCGAATTAGCAACAAATATATCGTTTAGAAGCTCCGCTTTGTCCAAGTCATTAGTAACAAAGGCACTCTAGGAAAGGAAAGGTGTTAGAAAGCGTGTGGTACGAGTTTTCAAACGATATAAGCGAAAAAGGGCACCCAAGTTTCCCTCTTTAAGTGCCTCAAACTCGTTCCGCTTTTGCCATTCGTTGACATTCTTTGTATTTATTGGCAATGTGTAAAGAGTTGTCATCCCTGAGTTTATACCAGATCCTGAGTTTCTTTCTGCCCAAGTTGCGAATGTAGTTAAGGAGCAAGTTAAGTCTCAAAGATGGCTGGCCAATAGTGGAGGAGTTACTAGTGCGTGGACACCTTGTACGACATTGATTAACCAAAAGCTGAAGAGACTCAAGAAAGCCGTTCCATACGGAATCCACATCTTGATGAAAAGAAGAAAGCAGTACCGTCCAATCAATGTTACCCAGGCATTTTTTGAGTAAGGGGAAAATAACCTTGCCCTGCTTTGGTGCAGTTAGAGTCGGGTAGGACGAAGCTACATTAATAGAGAATACGACCATACAGTGGTCGCTGTTGCCAAGATGTTCAATCACATGTAAGTCAAAAATAAGACTATCGTTATCAGAAAAAACCAGATCGAGAATATTATCTCCTCGAGTGGGGAAATCAACCAATTGTATAAGAGCCAATGGGGCAATAAGGTCAATAAAGTCACGATCTGGTTATATCAATTGCTGTAAGTTCTGCCCAGTCAATAGTTGATAGATTAAAGTCACCTAGTAAGATATTAAAGTGGCATGCATTGATGACGTAATAAAGGAACACATTTTAAGAACAGCAGAGTGCAAGTGACTATCTGGCAAATACCCCAATAAAATATTAAGCTTCAGCACTGGCAAGACCACTGCTAATGCCTCCACCCCAACCTCAGAAACAGCTACCTGTATATGAGGTTTATGTAGCAAAAATATACCACCTGCCCTTGATTGTCGATCCACACGTATAATTAGGTAGGGGTATGAACACACAATCATTGCATCGGTCACGCCCGCGTGGAGCCATGATTCCACAACAAAAATTAGGTCATAGACACCCCCCGCGATCAAAGCCAAAAAGACATTTAATTTTTTTACGACACTGGGAGCATTTAGGGAGACTCACTTGATACCCTCCAAACAACCATGCTTCAAAATGAGGGGGAACAGAAGAAATTCAGAATTGGGGAAACTCAATTTTAGACTGAAGAATTCCACAACTCGAAACATTTTGTTTTAGTTGTTGCAAATTTTCAAATAAACGCAACAACTTACCTGCAATGCAGTGGAAATTACGTTGTCGATACTTTGTGACAGACTGTTCAATAATGAAGCCAACAGTTTCACTGTTTGTGACTCTACCTACCAATGCATTGTTCTTTTGTTGCAGATTACTGGAGACAACATTGTGCCTGAAGTTGTTGCGCCGGACAATGCAAGCTAAAACACCTTATTTTATGGCTAGTTTTGTTTCACAATAATAATGGCAGAAAATAAGACAAAATGGCAAAATGCACAGTCTTCTACACTAATTATTACTTGTCAACAAATTCAATACGTAATTTGTGTATGATATTTTGTGTATTTCTTTACTTAGACGCACAGCCTAGTTTTATAATAATTTGTAAGAATGTTTCGCAGTGTCCATTACCACCTAGTCACATGCAGATGCCCATAGTAAGTGCTAAAAAGTATTTCTTTCCTTGGTCATTCATACGTTGATAGTTTATTGTTGTAAAATAAAAATATTTTTTATGTTTGTGCGTGTACTGTACTGTAGTGAGCAGTGTGAAAAAAAATGTACATATTTACGAAGTAGGCAATATAAAACACTCGGCTACACAAATAAAAATTAACTTTCAGTTGTCGATCACAAATCACACCCGTTCTTCAAAATTCAGAGACTCACAAATTTTTGACAGCATAATATTAAATTCATCAGGCTTCGTGCACTTTGTTCCACTCGAATCACATTATTGCGGGTGTTGTTGCTCGCATAGAATGGTCTCCAACGTAGCCTCCTGTATGTAGAGGCCAGCATTCCATTTTCGATGCACCTGCGTTGCGACCTCCGTATGTACAAGGAAGTCGATCGTGGGGTTGGAGGGTCCCTGCAAATTCATCAGATAACAGTTTTGGCGTTGGTGCCAAGGATTCTCAGGTGCTTGTCACTAATAGAAATTGAAACGAGCAGCGTCTCGGTGGCTCCCCAATTTATTCTGTACTTCGTAAGCTCACAGTGGTTGGAAACACTACTGGTCGCCACTATTATTTACATCGGTCATGTGTTGTGTAACCCTAACATGTACTCTTTTTCTAGTTTCTCCGATGTAGGTTGCCTCGCATTTACCACATATTTGTGTGTCTCCGAATTTTGAAGAATGAGTGTGATTTGTGATCGACAACCGAAAGTTAAGCCTGACCTTCAGAGTTAACCGTACAATTTTTTTCTACAAAATAAAAATGTTTCTCAGGCAACGCCGCATCCTAGAAAAAGCTCCACATTTTGAGCTTGCCGCCCTACTAGTTATGATCTAAGGTTGAAAAAAATCTTACTCTTGCTCGGATCATTACTTACACAGACTATTCTGTTGGAAAAACACACAGAGGGAACTAGAGTGGCCCTGACGTATTGGCAAGGAGTTAAGAATGGATTCACCTCTTACTCAAAAACAAGCCCAGGCTGGAACCTGTAGTGGAAAGGAAGGCTGTACCGAACCGAACATGGTCGAACAGAGGGCGTTCGGCCTTTCAAAAGCAAAACACCAAACCGAACGTATTTTCACTTCTCATTGACGGTATTTGATGTTTGAAACCACAAGTTTCTAGCTTTAACGGTTCAGAAGTTATGATGGAAAATGTAAAAGTAGAGGAGATTTTTTTATGTTTAAACAGTTTCCACAACTCTGCACTTACATATCCATATGAAAATACCTACATTTTACTTAAAGTTTGTTCAGTATAGCCTTAGTAGAAAGAGAGGGGAAATCGGCGTATATGTAGAAAAGCATTGCAGCAAGTCAAAAACACCCAGGAAGGATTGCACCATGTCGGAACTGTAATGCCGTATATATGGGAGAAAGGGATTTCAGAATAGAGTGAAGCAACACATGGCTGACACTAGGGGTGAAGTTGAAATGAATGGCTTCGTAGTCCACCGTATGGAAACACATCACATGATAAACTGATGTACATCTGAGAAGCTTGGAATCTCTGGCTATTCAACACCACATCTGAGAGAAGGCTGTGTTGATGAATAACGAGGGACCTTCCAATCCTGGCATTTAATACATGCTGTAAGGTGAATTCAACAAGTTGCTGCAGGAGAAATGGAGTGGAGGCTACGACCAACTTAAAAATTGAATGGCAGATGTACGGTTGCGACAAAGAAAGCATTTGGTGTAGTAGCCTGATGAAGACAGTCGACCCCAGTAAATCCGGACTGTCAAAAATTTGCCAAGATATTGTGCTGATGAACTTGTGCATGCGTGTGTAAATGTGTAAACAATAAACTAAGAACACACTGGTGCAAACAATGATGTCCCGCAAAATACTAGAATTTAAATGGTAGTAGTTTGAATAGTCATTACAAGCCTTGTTTAGATTTTGTCTGGATTTATACAGGGTCGTACATAACGGACAAAATCATTTTCCAGCCTCTTTTCAGTAGACTAAATAAGCCTTGAAAATTGATTTGTGATATGTACAAACCCTGTATAAAGCTAGCCATAATCTAAACCGGTGCAATGAACGTACAGCCACTGACCTAGTGCCTCTTTTAACTAAAGTGACATTCCAATACAACAACGAAGTAGATACTCTCACAGCAATCATTCGAAAATAATTTAAGCAAAATTCCAGTTATTTTCCCAGGTTCTGTAGTTTGCAAGCATTGCAATAGGCTGATGAGTGATAAGAAACAAAGTTGACACTTTTAACCCATAACAGCCTGAAAAAACTTTCAGACCCATTTTTTTTTAGTCGGGTTGGTTCTCGGATTCGAACCGGCATTCTCTTTGTTTGGACCTGACCACAGGGCTGTGATTGCCCGGGGTCCCCTCACAAAGCTCGCTCTGGGACGCTGTTATACGTTGAAGGCGTACGTTTGTATCTGGGCAGCTACGGGTTGAGAAAGACTTGATTGCAGCTAATAACCCATAACCGCCTGAAAAAACTTTCAGGCCCTTTTTGTACTTGGGCTGTGATTGCCCGGGGCCCCCTCACAAAGCTCGCGCTGGGACTTTCGCTGTTATACATTGAAGGCGTACGTTCGTATCTAGGCGGCTACGGGTTAATTGAACAAAAACAATCGAAATGAACTCGTGGAACATGCTCAAATGTTGTTGGATAAAAAAGTGTAATTTTACGTAAGATTTCATAATGTACCGTATAGACTCGCTTATCAGCTGCTACCCGACTTTATAACACCAAACTGAAAAAAAAAATTGACTTATTTTTTCCTCAACATTTTACCAAACCACTGTAAAACGTGGCTGAGGAGCCAATAATTGCAGAAAACACAGCAAATACATGGCTGATGGCCTCAATCACTGTTACTACTTTGCCATCTTCAGAGTTAACACTACTTCCACTTTCGTAGCACAATCACTTGGAACTTTTTGTTCTGCAGATTTGTAAGATGATCCCACAAGATGTCAACAACTCCTCCATCAAAAACATTGCTGATGGCAAATTTGAACGTGAAAATCAGTCAATATTTAGCGAAATTTTCGTCTAAGCCACAGGTTGCTTTTTTGTACAAAAATATATCGAAAAGTGTGGCTTATATGCAAGTCTATTTGGTAAGCACTACGGCTGCACCGATACAGACTTTACTGACCCGATAGTTTTTTTTTAATAGCCGGTGCCCATAACCAACATTTAATCAAAAAAACTGTATCGACGGTGTAGTTTTCTTTAAAACCCAAAATTTTAAAGTAATAAAACCTAGAAGTAGAATCTAGCTAGAAAGGTACATCGGGGATTTCCTACGCAAAACACCGCAAACCGAATTTTGTAATCTTGATTCTTGAATGGTTGCAGAGATTTCAGTGAAAGTAGCCGATACCACACATGGCAACCGATCAATCTAATGTTGGTATAAGCGCAGCCTCAGTAAACACATCTGTTTTACACGAACAAGTTTCTTTTTTTAAGGTGACTGTGGTATACGAAAACATTTATGTCATATTATTATTACCAGAAATTCCGTAACGGTTTTTACTGAAATCAAGTTACCCTTTTGACAAGACATCTGAGAGAGGACTTGGAGTCACTCGCAATCCAGCAGCATTTAGGGAGAAAGGAGCACCTTATGAACATACAGGGCCCTTCAAACCCGGGAATCCGTTTTCTCCTGAGAGCGGAATTTGCAAGTATCCCTACAGATCAGTGGGACAGTAATCCTAACAAGTACCGGAGGCCACGCCATTTTGGAACGCCGAGCTCAAAAGATGAAGCGAATGTAAACAACCGTTTTCAAGAATGTACTAGGTCTGTCGAAAATTCGCAAGGAATACTGGCATGGTATTTTCTTTTTTCTGAAATTGTGCGTATTTTGGTCCAGAATACTGGATATGAGTAGCTGAAAATTTGCCTGGTAGTGACAATGGTAATAGAAGAGCTACTTATCACGCTATCGACATAATTCACCTACCTGTTTTGATTTTTTTGTCGTTATGGTTCAGAAAATCGTAACGGAACAATTATTAAAACACGTTAAGACGCCACTCACAACCGTGGTTAGCTACCATAATCCGTGACGATAGGAGCGCAACAAGTACCCTGATTTCGACCAGAACATTAGTAAACGGAAATTATCTCCTTCCCAGGACAAATTCTTTCCAGTATGAAACATCGTCCGCAAGGGCACGCTTTGCACGCACTATTATACACGTCGAGAATTTGTGTAATCTGAAATAGTATGACGTAAGCATTTGTAAAACAAGGAAGTGACATAATTTGCGTCATACTACTTCCGATTGAACAAGTTCTCGATTATGTAATCGTGCACACAAAGCACGCCCCTGCTGGCGGTTTTTCATACTGGACAGAAATATTGCTATAGAACTAGAACTACATACTGGGAAAATTGTCCCAGGAAGGAGGTAATTTCCGTTTACTAAGGCTGTACCGATACTTCTACCGATCCGATACTGATTTAATTCAAGACAAGACTTCGTGTTGCACTGTTATTTTTTGTCACGATGGGAGCACAAAGTTCTCGATGCAGATAATGATTTCATTCAGGATGAGACTTTGTGTTGCACTTTAATGTCCAAAACTGGCAGACAGCAGGCAGGAAACATGAAACTCTACATCATCAAGGGTGAAGTGTGGTATCTGCAAAGGAATCTCTAAGAAATACCGATTCCGATTCATTGAATATCTGCAGATTTACCGATACGGTATCTGCATCTGTACAGCCTTACTGTTTACTAATGTTCTGTATCGGGCTTTCTTGCATTATGGTGGCGTCGTAACGTCTTTTAATAATCATTTTATAAAAATAGCGCGTTGGGGCAAATTTTCGTTATAATTTTCTGAACCGCAACGACGTATGTGAATTATGTCGATAACGTGAAATGTAGCTCTTCTATTATAATTACCGTGACAATTGTATCAGAATTCCATCCAGTCAGGACTGGAAACCGATCGTCAGAGAGTCCACACAGCGTACTAACTCTGATTCCATTACTTATTCTAATGATCACAAAAAGTTATGAAATGTCACAACACACTAGTCAAAACACATCGAGCTTTTATTACTTTTTTCCAGCAATGGACGCTCTCATGGTTTTTTCACTATGATATGGCGTTTATACAATCATCATTTCTGACATCCATTATTTACATAATATTAACAATGGTTTTTTAATCACAAGGATGCGAAGTGCATTGAAATTGCGGCATGATTGTTGCATTAACACCAGATTATCCTGGCTGTTGCAAGTAACTTTACTCGGTTTTACTTTGCAGACCACGCAAAGTTGATTCATTGGTTTGAAAAGAAATTATTTATATGAAAAAACACCAACAATAGCACGTTTTGGAGTTTGCAAATCTGCTGGCATTTGATAGAGTAATACAGTGGTACAACTTGCGTCCACTGAATAATAATTAAATAAAAAAAAAAAAACCTTTTTGTGTACCGTTCAAAAACTCAAAAATTTTTTTTGTGATTCAATCATAAGAGAAGTTAAGACTACCTCGAGTCCCCATTACATAAAAAAAAATCTTCATTATTAAAAATGTTATAATCCACCTTCAAACCACTGGAATTAACTTTGCACAGTCTGAAAGTGGCAGATTACAACAGCTAAAAGTGCAAATGATGGTACAGAACAGAATTCTAGCTGCGTAAGTGGCTCGACGACAAGAGATGGCTATGGTTCGTGGCGCTAACAATAACTACATTACCACAACACAAATAAATGTCAAAGTCCCTAAGCTATCTGTTAAGTACAGTATACTCGTTCCCATTTGTGACAAAAGAATCAACAATGTAACGTTCATTGTACGTTTAGAGCTGCTTTAACGACTTTGACCACATCTGTCGCTGATGGTGTACAGTGGAGTTCTAACGTTTTTGTGTATGGCATTGGGATGTCGACACCGGTCACCCTCATGACTGGAGCGTCGAGGTAGTCAAATGCGGAACCTAAAACAAATATAGAAATGTTGAAAAAAAATCCGACCATGGAACCTTGTTTCCTAATTCTCCGCTGAGTAACGTATATGATCTGGAGCGCTCAAGCATCTATTATTTTTCACTGTTCTCCTACAACATGGGGATGGTGTTTGTCGCTGTAAGGCGTGTATCCCGTCTGTTAATTTTTTCGCAAAAAGCATGATGACTGTTTCATAATTCATAAAAAACAAAACAATATGATCTCGAGCGCCCAAGCATCGTTTAAACAACTATTGTTCGCTAGCTAATAATAATACTTCTCTTACAACTTGGGGGTGGTTTGCTCTCTCATGTGTTTGTCTCTGAAGGCGCGTATCACGTCTGTGTATTTTTGCGCACACTGGCTAACAAGCGCTGATTTTCTTTCGCTTCGCTCACTCAATCAGCACATCCCTTGACCGGACACTATCACTTAAATATTTCACAGATTTTCACTAACACTTTAATTTTAATCTTCACAACGACAGTACCTTTAGCCAGCGGTATGCCTCACTCAACATGATCTGGCTCGACACAGCGTCACGTAGCACAATCCTGATCAGTGCGCTCAAGCATTACAGAGGTCTCATTGTTGCCGACCATTTTGCAATGTAGCAATGATGCTACTCACTGTCATGTTACATGGCACAATATAGCAATGATAAGCCTCGCGCACACAAGTTTAAAGTGAGTGTTAAAGCTACTGGTCGAATTGCCAATAAGCTTATATTACTACGAATGTTCGTCTGCGAAGCGTGTTTAAGATTCCTCCAATGTGGGTCTCCAGTCTTAGGCTAAAAAGTAAGCTCAAACCTGACTCAAGGTAGCTTTAACCCTTTAAGGATTACGTTTGTGCTAAGGGCTTTTAAGTGACTTGTGGGAAAACAAAATCATAGCTTCACACCCACTCAAAGTAAGGAAATGAAACCTATGTCAATTTTTTCCTTAATGATTTGGCCATTTTTTAGTTTTACTGTAATTGGCTGAAGTTTTCGATCTGACCTGTAGAAGAGCTAAAAACATTGAAATGTCGGATGCAACCGACTGATTTTATTTCTATTGCCTAACGAAAATATCATTACCTATATTTTAGCATTCTTGTTCTCGAATGCTCTTTCCCTAGAGAAGCAAAATTCATAGGCCTACTACCAGCTTCATAACCTCAGTGCGCATGTGTCACACTCCCCTCCTATAAAAGCGCTGATGCGCCCATGTGTTCCATCTTTTGTTCCTCTCAACACGTCAGGTGATGACTCATGAGGGGAGGCAGGGTGGGTATAGATAATGTATATTTTCGGTTAGGCAATTGATACAAAAATCAGCTGGTTGCATCCGGCATTTTAAGGTTTCTAATTGCCGCCGAAATATACATTACCTACATTTTAGCATTATAGGAGACCTCATCAAATATAGCGGTGGGCACCACTTGACAGTTACCCCGACGTTACCAGCTGGCACCCCCGGGGTCTCCAACTGAAAGAACGGGGACAATTTTGACTCAATAGCGAAAGCGTAGCCGGGGCAGACCGTTGGTGAGCGGACCAACTCAGTCGAAAGAGACGACAGTAGAGGGCGACAGGTCCAATCTGTCTAAACTTTCGAAAGTGATGGAGAGATGTAGGACGACAATGCCGTAGTTTAACTTCATTCTTCTTTGTCAATGTGTAGCCAAAAGCATGTACTGTGCGTTGTTCTTAATACCATTTATTATTATTAATAATTTTTGTTTAGCCAAAAAAAAGACGGCAAGTCTGAAAGCGAAGGAAGCAGATTGAAAGGCCGGAGAACCCGAAGGCAAGCGTGGGCTGAACGAAGCTTAGTAGTAGCTTTCAGGAAGAGGTTGTCCGAAGGGTGTAAATTATGTAAGCAGAAAAAAAACTGGTTCAATCTGGAGGAAATCGTTCTGTATCATCTCAAGATGGTAGAAGAACATGCAGAATCTGTCGTTCCTGGTTGAAGGCGTGGTAGTTTGGTGCTGACCAACGTAGAGCTCGAGTCCACCAGCGGGACTGGCGACATCCAACAGAAAATGGCAACAGAGGCGAAGATGCTGAACGGAGCGTCCTGAGCTAAAGGCAGAGTGCTGAAGTGAGATGCATAACACTTTCGAAAGTCTAAAGGATGGACGATGGTCGGGCAGGGTAACCCTACTGCCAAGTCCAAAGGTCGTGTCGTACTATGTGAAAGATCAGACGCATGAGGTTAAATACCTGGTTATTATGATCACAAATGGTATACAATCCGAAGGGAAAGGCACGAAAATGAAGGACCTAGGCCGCAGTTAGTGTCATCGTGGGAAATCCAAATGGGTATGATCACGTGGTAGAAACAAGCCCGAAAGCAAGTCTGAAAGTGAAGGAAGCAGCCGCACGATCTGTAGATGCGAAGGAGAGCGTGGACTGAACGAAACATAGAAGCTTTCAGGAAGAGCTTGTCCAAAGGGTGTAAACGATGTAAGCAGGAGTAAAACTGGCGAAAGATCATAAAACACGCCTGGCCCAAGTTCCTCAACACAACACGAAGTTTGAACAGGGAACATTGAAGACTTTCTTAGTGGTAAAGCCGAAAATCGAGGAAGTGGCCCTTGGCTGTAGCACTGGATGACACTGCTAAGTCAGGAGCGTCTACAGTGGTGTACGAATTTGTCAGCAGAGGTTGCCACCTGCTTGAGATGGCTAGCGGTGTGGGTCACGTTCTCAAGGCTATAATTTTTGGTCCATTGTTTTTAAACAAAAAGTGTTTAACATGGAAGCAATGTCAAACTAATAATAACAAAAAACTTGAACAAATAGACAATCTATTGTTCCTAAGTTGCTCTAACCAACAATAAAATAGAGCGTTGCTTTCGTGGCACACGTTTCCTTCGCGTGCTACATTTCAATTACATTTTAGACACCTTGGCACACGCGCAGTATTGCTGCTCCTTCTGGCATCTAGTACAGCATACTAAATTAAGCACTCCTAACATAGACTGCCACACACGCTCCTGTTGTTTTCTATAGGCTCCTGGTAATGTATAAGTATGTATATGTGTATTAGGGATGTGCGATACTCGAAAAATTTGAGCCGAGCTGAGTATGAAACTTGTACTCGAACTCGGCTCGCTGCTCGCGTCCATACTCGAAAAACTCGAATCCGGCGAAAATGCGATAACTTCGTCAATTTTTGACCGATTTTGACATTCCAATATACCACATCGATCGTCTCGACGAGAGCTTTCCAGTGGTGCAGATTAAAAGTCAATAATTGAAACCATTTTCAAGTTATATCCTTAACACTGGAAAACCATGACCCACACAGTCCGCTAAGCACCATCTTTGTTCTTATTATCTTACCAAATTGAAGAGAAACTTGCAAACAAAATATTTTCATCAAATACTCGAACTCGGCTCGAT
>JAHWFP010111315.1:0-18099 GCA_023313725.1 Lithobius niger
CCTTTTTTAATTACGTTGATGTTACACATTTCGTACGTAATCAAAAAAAGTTTAGAAAAAATAAGAAAAGTACTTCTGAGTGAAGTTTGCTCAATCACTATTTGTTTTATTCCAGGAAGTCGTAATACCAGAATCCCTCAAGCATTTATGCATACCTGAGCACGAAAATGAAATCTGTAAAGTGAACTGTCTGCAATGGAAACTTTTCCAAAAAATCTCTTGCAGGTATGGGAAATACAGTTTAAGTGGATAAACAGTCATTAGTGTGTTAGTCCATAAACTTACTTCAGTTGTTGTAAATCATGGGTTCTTGAGATTTGTTGATGAAATAAATGTGCGTGAGAAGGCGTCTATACATTTCAAGTTAGCCATAAATTCCAACAATTCCAAACTTGTTATGATTTGTGGATACATTATTGCAACAACTTACGAGGTTTGACATGCTCCCAGCCAAAGCCATGGCACCAAAAGGAGAGAGGGATAATTTTGCTACATGAACAGAGGCATCACAGGGTCTTTCTCTTTTCTAACAGGCCTGGGGATTTGGACCTCTGCATAGGAGATAACAGAGCTAACCGTCAGGCCACCTTGTCCCATGTAAATGTTCTATGAATGGGCATTTACACAAGCTTACTTTAGCACATCAATCTTAGCCAAAATGCTGGTTCATGCATACTTTATTTTTTATTGTTATGCTTTATCTGACAAAAAAACAATGTATTGTTAAACCAATGAAGATAATATATTAATGCTTAGCCACCTAATTTTTCTAAACTTTTAACTTTTTAATTCAAATCCTGCAGCGACATTTTATATTTGTGGTAGTTTTAAGGTAAAACTTACAACATTTAAATATTAAATTTAACAACATGGAGAGAGCGTCCACTCATATACAAGGTACTACCAAAAACCAAGTATAATACGCACAAAGAAGTAACCAGAAAAAATAGTGAAACGTAAATTGACATTGAATTTGAAGTTGGATTTGGTATCAGTCGTTACTTTTTCGAACCAAGCTATTTACTTTTTGATGAGGCTGGACCCTAAATTTGCTGGTGTCTTTAAAATTGGGGAAGAACACGAGTATTTTAATTACAGCACTGTAAGAATTATCATTGTCGTAATTAATTATAACTACCACTGCGTGAACGACTATGTTTAGCAGTTAATGATCACCCAGTAAATTATCAACGAATTTCCGTAACATAATAAAAATCCTTTTTTAAATCTTAAAATGGTTATTTTTTCGGCCATAGGTTGAGATGTGTCCATATGAGTAGCTTAAAATTGTGTATAAGTGCTTGCGTGCTTAAATGCCAAAAACTAGTGTCCGGTAGATGAATGGACGTAGGATTAATGATTATTGCTAATATTTTTTTGTGGCTGGTCCTAGAAGGTTTTAAAAATTACTGGAAAATCAAAATAATATTTCTGAGCTTTTGTAGAAAGCTTTGTTCTATTAGGAGATCAAGTTAGTGGCTCCTGCATTATTCCCAAGGAAGGAACGATAATTAATCACTTAATCTCCAAAGTTTACAGGGAGTTTCTCTACAGAAGATCATGTAAAATAATGTTAAAATAAAACACTGTTTGTATAGTTCTTTGAACTTTTATTTTATTATCATATTTTTTATTGCTGCCTATGTAAGAATTGAAGAAGTTACCTGAATTCAAGTTGCTTATACAAGCATTAAAGTTATTTAACGTAGCAATTAATTATCATGATAGACAATCAAATGTAATAAATTAATTACCCATTCAATAATATTTTAGACTCCAATTTATAATATTACCTGCTCTCTTCGTAGTAACTGTGAAATAATTTATGATAACAATAATAATAAAAATAACAATTTATTGCAAATAATAGCGAAAGGTCTGAGAAGAGTAATAGTATTGCCTCTTATACTCAGCCAGTCAAGTAAAAATAAAAAATGCCGGCCGTGTGGCCAGAGTCAATACATAAACCAAGAAAATTCAAACAGAAAAGAACAAGAAAAATATAAATAAATAATAATAATTTTAAGTATAAGTCCACTGTAGATACTCGTTCAGGTGCACACCTCTCAGTCTATTCTTAAAGGTAGAAAGGTTTGGGGACGTAACCACCACTTTAGGCAGCCCATTCCAAACCTTAACCACACGATTGGAGAAACAACATTTTCGACAATTGCGCTTGAATGATAAAATAACCAATTCGTAAGGATGTTCTCTCGTTCTCAAATCATGTTGAAGGTTACAAAATCTGCGTGACTCCACATTGCAAATCACATGAAGCAAAGCGTAGGTCAAAGCTAAGTCACATCTAAGCCTGAACAAAGTCAAGCGAGTGAGCATTTAGAATTTTTAAATGCTCGCAGGAAGTGGTATGCTCTAAGTCAGGCAAATACTTGGCAAAACGTTGCTGCACCGACTCGACGTGATCAACGTCCTTAATCAAATGTGGTGACCAAACCAGGGTTGCATATTTGAGAGTCGGTCTGACAAACACGCAAAGTGCCCCAAATAAGTATTTTACGGTTCCTAGAGATAAACACCTGTCTCATCATAGCGGATCTTTGGCTTGCAACATTGACAATAAGATCACAGTGGGTGGAGCTTTTTAAGTCACTCGAGAACCAGACTCCCAGACCCTTAGTGACCCTCAGATGTTCTAGGGGATCACCATACAAAACATAATCGAAAAGTTTGTTCTTTAACCAACTGGAAAAATGTTACATTAAGAAATGGAGACAGTTAACTGCCATTCAGTAGACCATGCCTCCAAGGAGCCTGAGGCTGACACAGGATCATCATAGTCAGGTGGTCCATCAATTACCCAATACAATTTTAGATCATCAGCAAATTTCGGCATTTTAACAATCGAAAATTTCGATTTCAAATCATTGATGTGTAATAAAAATAACAGTGGTCCCAGTATAGAACCCTGAGGCACCTCACTGGTAACCTTTGTATCTCAAGATAATGCAGAGCCGATACAAATTTGCTGTAGTCTATCACGTAAGAAATTTGAGATGATTGCAGGACATTACCTCCTATTCAGTAGCCGATCACCTTTAAACACAACTTAACATGTGAAACTGAGTTACATGCCTTTGAAAAATCAATCATGATGTTGTCAACTATAGGTGCACGAGTCTCACCCCTGAGTCCAATCATCCAAGCATTGTAACAGCTGGGGGGTCGTTGACTGGCTAGCAATAAAGCCAAAGTGGTCATTATCCAGTAAATCGTGTTATTTTAGATAATTTGTAAATTGATCACAAATTATGCGCTGTAAAACTTTACAAGGTATACATGTTACAGATATTGGTCTGTAATTTAATAGGTCAGCTATATTACCCATTTTATATATAGGTGTGATACGAGCCTTTTTCCAACAAACCGGAAGTATGTCAAAACTTATTGATGCTTCAAGAATTCTTAGGGGGAAAAACGCAATTCGTGTGCGTAAATTCGAGTTAATTACTCTTACAATTATTTAACTGATAAAACTGAGTTGTCTTTTATACCGTTGCATGCCATTTTTAATTTAGAAAGCTTTTCAGTTCCAAGCCAGAAACCATTTCAGAAAGATTTAAAAAGTAATTGATATATAGGTAATAATTAGATACACGGTTCAGTAAGAAAGGATATTAAGAGCAAAGGTGTCTGACATGTGTAGTATAGTGTCAATGTTTACTATGCGTAATTAATGTGTTACGGTAGATGGGAGGTATACAGGGTGGGACAGAAAGGACGGAACACCCTTGGCAATCAAAGATGGTTAATGTTAGGATAACGAAACTTTGCATGGTATGTAGGCGAAATGGGGGCCAACTAACCATGAATCGATCACTGACCTTGACACATATTTTCAAGGTCATCGTGATGCTAACTTTTTAACTATGCTTTGTAGAACTCCAGTTTAAATTAGAAACTTGTAGACATTGGCAAGGCATGGCCATTGCAAAAAAAACAGAACGAAATTCGGTACGGTAGTTTAGGAGTTACGAAAATTGCAACCATCATTTTGTTGTGCTGACCGAGTGGCTTTCCTGCCAAACAGTGAGTGTAAAATTAAGTCCAGTGGTCCTCAAAGTACATGAAGCATGCTTGGAAACAAACAGCAACTGACACACTGGTGACTCGACACTGGCTCAACACAACCTGCTACATTACACGTATAAACAGAATGGTGCTGCAAACTACAGCATCTTATGCAAGTTGGCATAGTTTAGTCACCGTGGTCGTCTAGAAATGAAACTAATGTTGTTCCTTCCTCAGGTTAACATTTCTGATTTTGTTTCAGACCTGATTACGGTTAATGAATTATGCCAATTTGCGTATGCTGCCAACACCATTTCCTACCAATACAATGCATGGTGTACGAAAGAGCCTGACAGAACTGTTTGGCAGGAAAGCCACTCGGCCAGCACAACAGAATGATTCTTGTAATGCCCGTAACTCCTAAACTAACGTACCGAATTTCGTTCTGTTTTTTTGCATTGGCCATGCCTTGACACTGTCTACAGGTTTCTCATTTACACTGGAGTTTTACGAAGCATATTTAAAAAGTTAGCATCACGATGACGTTGAATATGCATCAAGGTCAGTGATCGATTTATGGTTAATTGGCTCCCCGTTCGCCTACATACCATGCAAGGTTTCATTATCCTAACATTAACCATCTTTGATTGCCAAGGGTGTTCCTTCCTTTCTGCCCCTCCCTGTATAATAAGACAAGCTACTCACTATATAATAAATGTCGCGACGCATACACCATTCTGTTTCTTGAGTAGTCCTGCTAAATAAATGCTTTTTGGTCGGCTGTAGTAAGCAAAATTGTTCGACTAATCATAAATAATTTTTGATGTGTCTGCAAATATTTGTTGCTGTTGCTAAACAAAGATTATGTTATCGAATTGAACAAAATATCAGTTGAAACAACATAACTGTGCAAAGGGCACGAAATTATTGTAGTTTTATTAATACTCTATTTGATAATAGACTTTCTAGTCGGCGGTCGAAAATTTCTACTACCTGTAAATTTAATTGCATTCAGTTCCTGAGTGCTCTTTACGACTTGAGGTTTTTCGCTCTCCTTATCTGGCCAGTGCGCAACCCCACTGCGCATGCGTCACCATGCGCAGTCCTCCTATAAAAGCAGACAGCTCGCCCCTGGCGGCCATCTATTTTCCTCAAGCTCTCGTCGCAGACGTCGCCTGAAGAAGCTCTCCTCCATTCATCGTTCCCGTTCGCCGTTCGCCGTTCTTCGTTCGTCGTTCGCAGCCCGTTCACCGTTTGCAGCCCGTTCGTCGTTCGCATACCTTTGCCTACAACTTCGACGCTGCCTGCTGCCGTTCGTCCTGTGCTGCCCGTTCACCCTTCAACCGCCTGTTCTCGTTCGTCGTTCGTCGTTTGCCGTTTGCCGTTTGCCGTTCGCAGCCCGTTCGTCGTTAGCACACCTTGCCCTGAATTCCGACGCCACCTGCCGGTTGTCGTGTGTTGCCCGTTTGCCTTTCAACCTCACGTTCATCGTTCGATGTTCGCCGTTCGACGTTCGTCGCTCCCATTCGTCATTCGCATGCCATTACTACAAGCCTCGATGCCATCCTTTCCCGTTCACCGCTCGTTCATCGTTCACCCGCTGGCTGTTCGTCGTTCGGCCTAGCCGCTCGTCACTCGCTGCTCATTCGTCGACCACCGTGACCGTTCGCCGGCCGCATCATTCATCATCCAACAATGCCATCGTTCGCCGGTGTACTGTGGATCCCTCACCGTCAAGTCCGCTGCCACCGGATCCCAGCATCGTAGTGCTGCCGTCTCCACCTCAACCTTCAGCCTCATTAACCCAAGATCACTCATTTTCACCGTTGCCCTGCGCCCAGAAGCCTCCATCAACTTTGGCATCCCTCGCCCCACAGCAACATGATGTCCAACCTTTCGAATTGTCGTCAGCTTCGCACCCTGGACCGACATCGGAACCCTTGACCACGCAGCAAAATTCATCGCCTCATGAACCGTTCCATTAGGGAATTCTCCTATAAGAACCATCCTTCTGCACCAATGGAGAAACCCCCTTCAAAGGCCACTTCGTACGTCCATGAATGGATTGCATCCTCTGACAATGAAGCTCGTAAACGGAAGCAAGCAGCCTTCAGCCGAACCGCCGTCAAAGAAACACCATCTTAATATTTCCACAGCTGACCTTCAGAGACTTTTATCCAACATTTTCAACACTGAAGACGACCTCGACTCTGCCTCCACCTTACACCGACAACCTCCGCATCGAGTCAGTTTTGTACAACCGCCCCTCGACCCGTACGCGGATTCCGACCCGTACGCGGATTCCGACCCGACCGCCATCCCCTGTTTGACCTTCTTAAGGCAGTTGAAGCCATCATTCCCGACGACTACCTCTACAAACCCGATGCTTCCACCCCCAAGCCGAAGAACAGGGGTCTTTCGATAGGATTCGGCTATGGCCTCCGTGACAAGAACAAGCATGAAAAAGCAAAGATTGGACAGTCCACGGCCTTGCTCACTAAGCTCCTCAGAGCTGGAGGCTCCCTCCTGGGTAAAGGCGACCCTCTTGAACTCGACCATGATCCACCACCTTCTCGTCCAGGACGTGAATCCTGGTTTTTCAGAGCTACTGGTGACAGCGCCGCCAACCCCTGCCCGTTCGAAACTTACCAACAATCTGAATTTCTGTCCACCGAAGCCAAAATGGATTTCGGCACTGCCCTCTACATCCCCCGCCGCTCTGAGGTACCGACATCCGTCCTCCGTGAAAACGACAAGATACTCCGCTTAGGCCTTCGCGCCAACTCCCAAGCCGATGTCCTCACCACGGCCATCAACGCACTTTGTGAGAGACTCCCTCGTGAGACCAGTCAAAAGAACGTCAAGTATCTTCATTTTCTAATATCTGAACTTTTCAAGAAAATGTCCTTTGCTTCATACCACTCCTTTAACTGGTTTACCAAGGCAATGTTTAACTCTACCCTCCTACTAAGGAACATCGCCTTAAACACCATGTCCAATCTGAACACATCTACCAAGCATGTCCTCCGCAACCAACCTCTTCATGAGACGGACACTCTCTTCAGAGGCCGCATCACAACCCTTGCTCCTCACTTAGACATCTCCCGCAAGCCTTAGAAACTGTTCAAGCCATCAAACAACCAACCCTTTCAAAAGCCATTCCATTCAGAGGAATGGCTCCAGAACGTTTAGCTCCAGACCACCACCTCTACACCCTACGACCAATAATCAAACGTCCCGAGATAAGAGGAAACCATCTCCCCGTCAAGATCAGTCCTTTCGAGGGGACAGCCACAACAACTCACGCAATAATAACAAGATCAGAAGGAGCTCCACCCACGACAATCGCAAGTACTCCTCTGCCTTCAGCCATAAATCCTTTCATCGCAAGTGACTATGCCCATTCTCTCCCCGTAGGCGGCCGGATCAGTCACTTCAAACGAGCATGGCATCAGATAACAAACGACAAAACAATCCTCTCGATCATATCCCGTGGTTTTAAACCATCCTTCAACTCGAAACCACCCATGGCATCCACCCCTCCTTGGGAGTTCACAACCAAGACCTCACCCGCTCTCTCCATAGAAATGGCCGTCCTTCTGGCCAAAAACGCAATCCGCCTCTGCCCCGATCATTCAAAACCTGGCTTCTACAGCTCCATCTTCCTGAGACCGAAGAAGTCCGGTGGGGAAAGAATGATTTTCAACCTGAAACCGATAAATCGCTACATGATCAACGACCACTTCAAAATGGAGACCCTTCAATCCATTCGCCTCTCCCTCAAACCTCAAGAATGGACAATCTCGATCGACCTCGAAGATGCATACAACCACATCCCCCTGCACAAAAAGTACCTCCACTACTTCCGTTCATCTACCAAGGGAAGATCTAAGAATTCCAAACCCTTCCATTCGGCCTTAACGCTGCCCCACACATCTTTACTCTCGTCATGAAGCCTATCCTGAGTCATCTTCACCGTCAACAAGTGGGAGCCAATGCCTTCCTCGACGACTGGCTCCTAAACAACATCTGTCCTCACCAACTCCAGCAGGACACTCTCTTCACCATTCGGCTCCTTCACAACCTAGGTCTCGGAGTCAACTGGAAGAAATCACGACTCCAACCCGCTCAAACCTTCATCTTCCTCGGCATTGAGTTCAACCTTATGAACGCCACCGTCACACCATCAACGGACAGGAAAACCGACTTACTAGATCACTGCCTTTCTTTCTCCCAGTCCGCAACTCACTCTCTAACATCCCTGAACTCCCTCATAGGCAAAATGGATTCAATGGATCCCTGAACTCCCATATAGGCTCCACCACTTCCGCATCGACCATTGGAGCAACCACCTTCCCTCATCCGAGACACAGATGCCTTCCGACCCCCACTTTCCATGGGAATGCCTTCACTGGTGGATGAACGCCGCAAATCTGTCCAGGACTATGCCTCTACACGAACCTCCTCCCGATCTCCTACTTCTAACCAATGCATCCCAAACGGGATGGGGAGCTCACATAATGGACAAGGAGGTTAAAAGGGACCTGGCCTCCAAATACGACCGAGCATATCAACATCCTCGAACTGAAGGCAATCCACAATGCTCTTCTCCACTTCCGTCACCTTGTAACAGACAAGATCGTCCAGGTCCAAGCCGACATCTCCACCGCAGTCGCCTACAGCAGGAAAGAAGGAGGAACACGTTCTCGGACCCTTCATCAGATCACCTCCGAAATATTAAGCCTTTGCTTGGAACTCAACACAACTCTCCAACCACTCCATATCCCAGGCAACCGCAACGTGATAGCCAACGCAATATCACGGAAGAAACCACCTTCAGGGGAATGGTCCCTCAAAACATCAATATGCGAATCTCTCTTCATCATCTGGGGGAAACCCATGATCGACCTCTTCGCCACGAGGCACAATGCCAAACTTCCCCAATTCGTCAGCCCAATTCCGGACGACCTAGCTTGCGCAGTCGATGCTCTAACCTTCCCATGGGTGAACCTGTATACCTTCCTGTTCCCTCCATTCAAACTTCTCCCAAACGTTTTATCGAAAATCGAACAGATACAGGGACTGTTTCTTCTCATCGCAACGAACTGGCCAGCGGCCCCCTGGTTACCTCGCCTACTCATCCTTCTCGTAGACACGCCAAGAGAACTACCAAACCCTCCGGACCTCTTGTCCCAACAGAAGGGAACCAAGCTCCACCCGAACTCCAACATCTTACATCTACACGGGTGGCTACTATCGTCCAACTCATCAAGGAGGCTGGAATTTTTGCAGAACAAGCCACTCGCATTGCCAGCAAGGCCCTACGGGACTCCACCAACAAAATGTACAACAGCCACTGGCAAAGATGGTTTCATTGGTGTAAACGAAAAAAGGTTAATTCAATCAGTCCCCCTATTCAAGACCCCCTAGTCTTCTTCACTGATCTGTTTAAGGACAGACTAAAACGCTCAACCATTCTGGTCTGCCACTCCGCCTTAAACACTGTCTTCAAGGCAGCTGGTAACAGACACCTCCTCGAAGTTTACCGCATTTCGTCTCTCTTAAAATCCTTCGACATTGAAAGACCATCAATCCACCACGACTTCCCAAAATGGGACCATCCTCTGGTCTTGGACTCTCTGACCAAAGATTCATACGAACCCATCCAAACCTGCCACATCAACCACCTCACAAGAAAGACAGTTTTTCTCACCTCTCTGGCAGCAAGTCTCCGCAGCAGCGAAATACAAGCACTGTCAAACGACCCTGCTCACTTTTTCTTTTTCGATAATTGCAAATTTGTCCACCTGAGGCCCCGACCTGACTTTCGAGCTAAAACTCAGAAACCATGTGAACCGTCCAAACCCATTATCATCCCGGCCCTCACAAACATCTATGACGAAGAACCTGAGCGAATTCTATGTCCCGTCCGTGTATTGCGGTACTACATTAAACGCACAAATGACCCCGAATGTCGAAGAGGACGCACTCAACTCTTCCTTCCCTTCACCAAATGACAAATGTAACTTTGGTTGCAATGATCGCCAATTGGATCAAAACTGTGATCAACAGGGCATACGACGATGCGAACATCAGCTGTGCCGACAACAACATCAAGGTAACTGCACACGAACTCCAGGCACTCTCAACTTCATGGGCTTTCCACCACCATCCACAAGTCTCCATCGCTGAAATTCTACAAGCCACGTCATGGAGAAGTCAAACCGTCTTCACAAGTCATTATCTCAGAGACATGTCAAGACAAGAAGATGGGCTATATCGTCTGGGATCAATCGTAACAGCCAGATGCATAGTCCAACCCCTTTAAGCAATAACACAGAAACGAAGACCTCCAGATGACGGAAGCAAGACCTCCCACTTCAAGACCTCCAGAAGACGGAAGCAAGACCCTATCTCTAAACAAACGGCCCTTTTCAGGGCCACCAAATCCTACGAAAGAGATCAGAATTCCCGTTTCTGTTTTATTTTCAATAAAGTGCGAAGTTGGTTAAACTTTTGGGGGGAGCCAGTCCGCAACCCGGGGTAACTCGCCATGATGGTGCCCCCCACCTATATTGACGAGGTCTGACTGTAAATGCAATTAAATTTACAGGTAGTAGTAATTTTCGACCGACGACTAGAAACCTAAATTTTTTTTTTTGGGGGGGGGGAATTGGTTTCTATCGTCGATACGAAAATTTATACTCCCTGTAAATACCCACCCTACCTCCCCTCTTGAGCCACCATCATGGTTGACATATCGAGAGGAAAAGAGATGGCCGCCAGGGGCGAGCTGTCTGCTTTTATAGGAGGAGTGCGCATGGTGATGCATGCGCAGTGGGGTTGTGCACTGGCCGGATCAGGAGAGCAAAAAACCTCAAGTCATAAAGAGCACTCAGTAACTGAATGCAATTAAATTTACAGGTAGTATAAATTTTCGTATTGACGATAGAAACTAATTTTAACCCCCCCCCCCCAAATTTAGGTTTTTAAACAACTGCAACTATCATGCATTTTTTCCTTTTTACTCTTTCGTATCAATTGTAAGACCCTTTCTATGATCGTTTTGCAGTTCTTTTATGAAACCTGTTCTTCTTCTTCAAGAACACGTTTGGATAATGTGCCCAAACTTATGTTGTTGCTTTAAATAAATAACAAAACCCGTTTTACAGCTGTCTGTAAAACAATCGACGTTATATTGGAACTTAAGGCCGATAGCTGAGTATGTACATGATTAACGTCCTCACTCCAGCTGAAGTAAAACAATTATTATCTGCGTTCCTTGTCAATATTTTTCGAACAAACTTGGCCAGGTAGTAGATAAGTATAGGAGAAATATTTAAACCAAAAATCATGCATTTCTGTGCAAGAGTAAAAGTATGGAGCCAAACGAAAATTTGACAACTGTTCATTCTTGTTTTTCGTCTTGTTCTGCTACAGTTCCGAAAAAAACTACAGCACCCACCTAAAATCTGAAACATGATCTAAGCCTGAAATTTCGTTCTAAAACATCCTCAAATATACATTTTTTCAACTGGGCGGCCCATTCCTGAGTTACGGGACCCTTAATGATTAGCTTTGTTGTTTTACATAGTTTTAAACATTGTAATTAGGGAACAATGTCAATTACCAAACGCCAGCCGCAAGGCATAGGCTGAAGAATAAAGTAATGCTGATAGTGCTGGTGCGCCAAAAATTATTCAAATAGCGTGAAGAGATAGTAGAGGTTTTGGCATGCCATAAAAAAACATACATGGCTTTCATTTTTTATGCACAAAGGTGTACATACAAGGATAAAGACAAAAATTACATGGTTGCCATAAAAGGGTTATATAATTGAAGTTTCACTATACTTCTTGTTAAAAGGCACACGGATAAAAATTTAGGATTTTTATTTTTTATAATCAAATGTACAATTGAGAAAACTGCACCTTTTTAAGTGCTTTGCCGCATTAAGAATAATTTAATTAGTAAAGCACAACAGCACTTGAACATATGCAATTTCTCATTTGTACATGATTATTTAAACTAAATATCTTCAATTTTTTCCCGGTGTCACTCTTAACAAGTAAAGTGAAACTTCAATCATATAACCCATTATTTACGGCACAACTCACGCTTTTGTTTGTATTAATTTCGATGATGAGCAATGTGATATTCTCCCTCAAAAATATAGGGATATAAACTGTTATATTTTAAATCAAAGAATAGCGTGGATGTGGGCCAAGTGAAACAATAATGCCTAATTGATAAATGCTGGGTCATATTTTCAAGCTAGTCTACATGCCAGCAGCCAATCTATCTTTGTGCAGAAGGTCATCAGTGGAAGAAGAAAGGAGTCGTATGATTTATATCAATCTATATTTGACCCCAGATGCTGCAGATGATTGCTATTGTTTACCTAAATGCACCACAACAATTTATGACACTAAAGTTTGTAATACTCCAACCATTCCACCAAACGTGGTTTCTTTGTTGCGTTTTGGCCTCATTAATCCTGTAATTGAAACCTACCGAGAGGAGTATAAATACACATTGGTAAAACTCCTGTCCGATATTGGAGGTTGGAGTGGAGTACTATTAGGATTTTGTGCCCTGTCTATTGCTGAAATACTGTTGTCAGTAAAATGCAGTGGTCTGCAAAATAAAAAAGCTAATAATGTTGATCACTTACGACTCCCAGTAAAATCAGCATGGCAATAACTAGATAGTGACGAACTATTTAGTTCGAATTATATCAAAGCTGAGACACCTTGACTGAAGTTATAATAATTATCAAAATACTTACGAATTTGTAGCATTTTCATTATTCCCCCTCACTAATGCAGTTTTTGTCTCTGCAACTTTATTTATGACTGGCTGTGTAATGCAGTAAAGGTGAATTTTCAACGTGGATTATCATGCAATTTTAACGCGTGGCATTAAAGATCAATCGTTGTCAGTGAAGTTAAGAAACACTGTGTATTATTAAAAAAAAAACATTATAAATATCATATTTCCTAATCATGGTAACGAATCGAAATTCTATGGGAGACATCTAATTTTAACAGTTGTAAGTACTGAGAAGCACATGCAATTAAAGTTTATTATAAGATAGAGTAACAGCCAGTTTCGTGCACAAATAAAACCACACTACGTTTCGGGAGGACAACCTCCCGTGTAAAAACATACACTAAAACATTAAAAAAATTCATGGCAGTATCTGCCGAGTCACCAAGTTTATAAAAACAAACCATTCAGGCATCGTCAAGGTCTAAAATATTAAAATGTTAAAAATATTAAAAATATAAAACATACCAAATGATACCAAATGATACACCATGCTATTAGACGGGCGCCCGGAAGTACAGTAGTAACAGGAGGCAGTGATGTCACGTGGTTTAGAAAACTTTGGCCTGGTCCAAATTAAATAGGGTGGTTAGTCAGACGGCTTTTTCTTGAACTCGTTGAATTTGTTAAGTTGTAGGTTATTGATGACTGGAAAATATTCTTTTAGAGATTTGCTTTCTGGAATTAAATGATTGTAAACAGGAGGTACATGAGTAAGGATAATAAGTGATTCAAAGTTTATTCTTGCCATGGTGTTTTTTTCGGTGAAAAGTATTTCGGTCCTGTCCAGAGCTGGTGCATGCCCTGTTGAGAGCTTTTTGGGAGAGATTCCTGTTTTAAAACAGGGTTGAACAAGTGAACTGGATTCAGTATGTAATTTAAAATTAGATTTGAGGAATTAAGACGCTCCTGTAGCCTTTGGAGGCTCTGACCAATATAATTGGCCCCACATGTACTTTCACCACATAGTATACGATGCACCGTATTTCTTTTATTTTGCCTTGATCTATTTTATGACTGTTTTCCGTCATTTGCTTTATATTTCTGTGTCTACTTAACACAAGCCTGATATTTTGTTGTATCAGCAATTTTTTCAGTTTTTCGGTGATTCCTTGGAAGTATGGGAGTGTCAGGAACAAGAAGGGGGAGGGGGGGCCAAAAATAAGCCTTTTGGTATAGGCTGGAGGATACTCATTTTCAACATATTTGAGCAGTATGTAATCAAGTTCGGAATTTAGATATAATGGGTTGGTTGTGTGTGATGCTACTCTTTTTACTTCATTAATAACGACATTGTTTTTATAGTGTTGGTCAACATAAGAATGAAAATTAAGTGTGCGGGATACCTGCATAGGCTTACGAAAGTGCATAAATTCTACAGTATTATTGTTTATTATTACTAGACAGTATTGTTGTTTATTATTAGACAACCCGCACACTTCATTTTCATTCTTATGTTGACCAACACTATAAAAGCAATGTCGTTATTAATGAAGTAAAAAGAGTAACATCACACACAACCAACCCATTATATCTCAATTCCGAACTTGATTACATACTGCTCAAATATGCTGAAAATGGGTCCTCTAGCCTATACCAAAAGGCTCATTTTGAGAGCTCTTGGCCCCAAAAGGGATCCTCCCCCTCCTCCTCCTTGTTCCTGACACTCCCATACTTCCAAGGAATCACCGAAAAACTGAAAAAATTGCTGATACAACAAAATATGAGGCTTGTGTATTGTATACCAAGTGGTGAAAGCACATGTGGGGCCAGTTATATTGGCCAGAGCCTGCAAAGGCTACAGAAGCGTCTCAATTCCCACAAATCTAATTTTAAATTACATACTGAATCCAGTTCACTTGTTCAACACTGTTTTAAAACAGGAATCTCTCCCAAAAAGCTCTGAACAGGGCTTGCACCAGCTCTGGTCAGGACCGAAATACCTTTCACCGAAAAAAAACACCAGGGCAAGAATAAAACTTGAATCACTTATTATCCTTACTCATGTACCTCCTGTTTACGATCATTTAATTCCAGAAAACAAATCTCTAAAAGAATATTTTCCAGTCATCAACAACCTACAACTTAACATATTCAACAAGTTCAAGAAAAAGTGTCTGACTAACCACCCTATTTAATTTGGACTAGACCAAAGTATTCTGAACCACGTGACATCACTGCCTACAGTTACCACTCTACTTCTGGGCGCCCATCTAATAGCATGGTGTATCATTTGGTATCATTTGGTATGTTTTATATTTTAATTATTTTTAATATTTTAGTGTTTTAGGCCTTGACCATGCCTGAATGGTTTGTTTTTATAAACTCGGTGACTCGGCAGATACTGCCATGAATTTTTAAAATGTTTTAGTGTTTATTTTTAACTGAAGATGGGAGGTTGTCATCCCGAAACGTAGTGTGGTTTTATTTGTGCACGAAACTGGCTGTTACTCTATCTTATCTGCAAAAAGTGCTGAAACTTCTCAATTAAAGTTTATTGTCATCTCTTTATTACTGTACTTGGTTCCGACCAATGTTAAAAAGTGGAGAATAAATTCCGTAGTCGCACGCATGGACTGTAATCACAACAATAGACAAAAACGCTGGAAAAGTATCATGCATACTTATCCTGCAAACATATCATTCAGATTTATTTTGCGCATTTTTAGATTTCTTACAACACGACCTTTTTTCTAAAGCAATGTAGCCCACTACTCTGGATAGCTGTTTTAGATTTTCCAGTGCTATACATTCTGTAAATCCTACATTAACTTCTTAAACTGTCGCAGCATCTCCATCGTCTGTATTGTTGTTCGAGTCTGAAGTGGTCCGTAGGACAAAGGAAACAGGAGACTGTATTTTTCAGACCTGAACGAAACTATTGTAACAATACACCATCAGTAATGTTCTTTGAAAGTGCAATTACAATAGTCTTTGTTGGATGGAATGGACTGTTGCTCGATTCCGAATGTAGCGTAAAATGGAAATAAATTACTCCATCAGTCAAGATTCTTTAGTCATGATTACAGTGTATAGCTGATTAAGTAGTGTATCAGTGAGTGCGTAGCGTGAAGGCTGTCCAAGCTCAATAAATTAAATCAAACCAGATAAATGATTTTACAACCAATCCAAAAACAGTAATTAGATCAGACGTGGTACATACTGTCAACAAAAATGCTGTAAAGTCAGCATAGATGAATGCCGCTGTGTTGACTAAAGTATCAGTCCCACGTGTCAGTAAGTATCCGAGGGTGATTGAAGTGCTGTGGTTGATGTAATAGGCCTCTTGGAACTGCTAAATATTGTGGCATATTTTACACTGTGACACCATCATTACTCTAGCTTTGGAAAAACAAGGAAATAAGAATTTGTTCTTTTTTCTAAAAACGACATTTTCACTCGTCACTGCTATACGAAACGACAGTAGGATAATAAGAAAGTTATAGCATGGATGTTGGAAAACTAGGCCAGTGTAAGGGATTTAATGCATACTTTTGGTCGGTTGATGTCCTCGAAGGTGTAAAATAGGGAGCTTTCTCCAACGATTTTATACCACCTCGATGCAACTGTACCGAATAAGTTCATTAGATTGTCTACGGCAGCACATTGCTGAAAAATCCATGCCATATCCAATACTTGAACGTGTCTAATGATGTACAGTTCGATGCCCAGTAAGACGACATTTTCTCGAAGCTTGCAATGTATGTTGAAGGCAATCACCCTGGATAAAACACGATATAAAGTAGATTTTTAAACTCTACATGCCACTATTTATATTGTTCTTGTTAGGTTATTTTTTTTTGTAAATTTTTTTAATATTACAAGTTCACCTTACACACATGCCGTAAATTTAAAATAAATAAATAAAATTATCGTGAATGTTCACAAAAAGCACGGGGGATAGATTACAATTCGAGGAAGATACTGAAAATTATCATTGGACCACCTGACTACACATGCATTTGAGAGGGCGTTTCTCTACTTTCCTTCGGGCCGTTTGGTTGTACACACTATCAGCATCCGACATTCTACTAAGAAAGAGAAGTCAACTATGGCAAAAATAAAAAGGTAGGAATGGGCGGTGAAAAAGGCAAATTTACGTCGGGCAGTGTAATGGAAGTAACCTCTATCATATAGAAAGAGAAGCAACCACTACCGTGACCCCCACTGTAACCTCTATTTGTTCAGTTCAATAAATATTGTCCACAGTCGCTTTCACCAATACATAACATATTTACACGTACAATATTGGGCACTGAAATTTAGACAATTCAGAAGAGGCAACTACAAATCTACATCGATTAATCATGCACATTTATAAGAAATTAAAAAAATTACGAAGTTGTTAAATTCAAAAACGACCAATAATAACCGAATAATAACTGCAATACTATGTCCGCAATTGCAAGTGAAAAAATAAAATTTGTTGAACACAGAATGTAGTAAGTTAATCACATAAACTGCAAATCTCTGTTTACGGAAACTTGACAGGCTAAGAAAATGTGGTGGCTTGATCACAGTCTCAGGAGAAAAAAGTATCATTATGGGTACAAAACTTATCTTTTAGAGTATTAAATTGACTTTAATAGTTTAAAAGTTCATATTTAGTTATAAATATGAAAAGAGCAGTAGTTTTTGACAACCCATTCTGACGTTAAATACGTTGAGTTTCCATGGTTTTCTCAAATATTTTTAAAAAGGAGTTAATTTCCCATTTCGGTCCCCAGTTGTTAATTTAAGTTTGATTTTGTTTTAAAATCGATTGAAAGTCAATTTTGCGAATTTGTTTTAAAGAAATGCATTCAAGAAATGTTGAAATTAGGAAAAAAAGGTGTGGAAAGGCAAGCCTACAAAAAAAATGGAGGAAAGAAAAAGCAAAACAAAAAAATCATTTTATCGTGGAATTTCTTACCCATCCTAAGTTTGTTTAAAATTTTTTATAGTGCATGGTGCAGTGACAACCAGGACCAAACCACTGTGTGTGACTAAGGTTGGCGCTAATGACCTAGTCGACGATGCACCATTAAGCCTCAATTCAACCTCCAACCCAACCTATGAAAACGAGAAAAAAAAATGTTTACCTTTGACTTTTTTAAGTCTGCCTTTTTTCTGCAGCTTTTTTCCGACTTTTACTCCACGGCTTCTTACCGCGACATTCTTTTCAGTGCACCAAATTGTTACGTGGGTAGTATTAATTTGTTAGTGCAGGTTCAACGAGCAGTTGGTTAATATTGCATAACA
>JAHWFP010111319.1:0-13255 GCA_023313725.1 Lithobius niger
TACGTTAAAATGGTAGTAGATCGGTTCACTTAAATTAGCCTCAACAAATAGCTTTTGCAAGACTTATATAGATCAGAGTGTATGTAGCAATTTCGTTTCTCACCTGGGAAAAAATAGGAAAATGAATGGCTTTGTAACATTTAAAGTGGTACTATCTCCGATTGAAATGCGAACGAAAATACCGTGGCGCCATCTAGCTGCAACGATATTATTAACCTTTATAGTTGCTCCCAGGTGCACGAAGACGAACCAAATTTTCAGTCAATAATTAAGGATGTCGTGGCTTGTTTGTGTCATTAAAAGAAATGCCGTTATGCACTCCTTCGCTTGGTGCAAGCAAGTGCTAGATGATACTACATAGCGCTAGATGATGTCAAATTTCGTCTGCTTTCAATCGGTGATAGTGCCACTTTAAACACGTTCGAGCCATGGTTGCAAAACTGAGCCATACAGGAAAGCCAACCAGGAAGAATGTACCTTTAAATACGTAACCATTACTTTGATATGAAATTCAAGCGAGTGTCTCCGGGTGAAGCAGCAACCATTAGTAAGAACACAGGGACATGTCTGGTTCCATGTGTACATGAAACAAAGTAGAAACCTACACGATACCGAAGCCATTTTACAAAATACCGGATGAATTAGCGAAAAAAGAAAAAATTAACAAACGTCTACATATGTGATACGAAGCACGAGCTATCAAGTGCACCAACCCGCTCCTGTCGAACGAGAACAGCACCTGATAGTACCATTTGTCGACACTTTCGGTTTCACTTTGAACAAAAGCCACAGCTGTTACGAAAGTTCTGGAAAGACGCACTTCGTTGATTCCATCTAACGTGTATAAAAATAAATTGTATGAAATTAAAAATGATTGGTTTACATCTAAAATAAATGTTGCTAATCGAAACGCTATTCAAGCTCTAACTTACGCCGTTAATCGTTGCTGTTCATAAAAAAAAAAAAGTCTTTCTATGAGTCAAGCGTCATTAACCGCAGCGTCGGTATACTCAATTTCGGTTTCGATTTTGAAGCGACTTACGAAACTAAACTAGCGGCTAATTTCACAACAACTTCATTTTTAGAAATCGTGGCTCAATTTTAGCGGGACACGCGTGGGACAAAATTAAAACTCAATTCTAATAACAAAGAAGATAATTTAGACGAACTACGTTTCGTGTTTTTGCTGCTCTGTGGCTGTGAGGAAACTAAAACCTGGCGAATCTAATACAAGTTTCGTGGTGACTCCGACAATGAGTGGTGAGTAAAACCGTCGGTGTGAGTTCTTCGCTGGGAATCTGAACTGTGGTCAAACCTAGTCAAACCCTATTTTGTAGAACTCTTTCATTGTAGTCATGCATTAATTTTGGCCTTAGGGCCCTAGGGCCTTAGGGCTCGTTAAACCCTTTGAATTTTGGTTAGATGCACGGCTAAGACGAAAAGTACATTGTACGGTCTTAGCATTGTTAAGCCTGTTACCCTTGTGTTGTTGTTGTTCTTGTTTGTTTTTGGGGAGCACAAATCCCAAACTGGGTTATCTGCCCCACGGCGATGACAGATACGATAAAGCTGGAGAAATTCAAGCGGAAAACACAGGATGTTTGACATTCCACAATCGATATGAGCACGAGGCACCGCAGGGCACTTCTCCTCCCGAAAATGCCATTGGATCGGTCGACGTTAGGATCGTACCCGGACCTCACGGGCAGAAAGCGGTTGTGCTATCCGCCTGGCCCCACTGCCCCCTCCTGTTCGCGCAGAACTAAACAATGCAACATTGTTCTATTTAAACAATGGAAAGTAACGCAGAAGCTACATGCAATCTTTGCGCAAATAGTATTGAAGGAATAAAAAAACCAGATGTGATCGCACGAATAAAAGCCGGAAAAGGTGCACATGTACACAATTTTTTGCAACGTTTCGGTCGGTTCAGTACGCGACCCTTTATCAAGCGTCAAAAATATAAATAAATAAAAAGGTAAGGAGTAGAACCTCAAGTCATTTCACAAGATACACTAGAAATTAAACCACTTAACGCGAAACGAGACACAAACGAGACGCCAAACGAGATTAAAAACTGGCCAATAGGGGACCTATAGCTTACTTGCTAAGCAGGCAGTCTGGTGATACAAATATGAAAGACAGTAGCTTCTAACTAGTATCGTTCCTTCTTTGTGTGGTTTGGGAGGGAAGCCAGGTGGTTTTATACTACTTACCCCTAGCGGGAAAAATCTTTATTACGTTATCAAGAACCACGCTAGTGGTCCGCCCACCAAGTTCAATAATTGTCACACTTAACTTCATTGTAAGAAAGTCATTATCTAACTCCTGCATTGTTGTTGCATGGCCACTATACCTTGTTCCACATTATGTCTACAGAAAACTGACTGTATAATGCCACGTTCCTTACACTACGAGTGCAAAAAAATATGTAAATATCCCCCTGTTAGACTTTAAAAGTAACTGTGTAGGGTCCACAAGTGTGATATCCACATGTTTTTGCATTCGTAGCGCAAGGAAATGTGGCGTCATGCAGTCAGTTTTCTGCAAACATAATGTGGAACAAACTATAGCTTTGGGCCTTAGGGCTTCGGGCAGATGACCAGGAGTGGTTAATGCTCGTTAAACCCTTTGAACTAGCTTTGGTACTTTATCTGAAACCAGAATTCAGCGTATTCCACGATGATGAGGATAAATACCTATGCGGTGAAACAGCTTGAAAATTGTTGGAAATGGGCAGTCTTTGTGTCCTGACAAGCAATAGTTGTATTTCAGTCAAGTGCACAAACTGTATCAAGGTGATAAAAGTGCATGAAGATCGTTGATTTCAGCTGACTACTGGCTACTATATCAAGGACCACGCTAGTAGTCTGCCCGCCAAGTTCAATAATTGTCACACTTCATTGTAACTTCATTGTAAGAAAGTCATTATTTAACTCCTGCATTGTTGTTGCATGGCCACTAGCTTTGGCACTTTATCTGAAACCAGAGTTGAGCGTATATCACGATGATGAGGATAAATACCTATGCGGTGAAACAAAATTGTTGGAAATGGGCAGTCTTTGTACCCTGACAAGCAATAGTTGTATTTCAATCAAGTGCACAAACTGTATCAAAGTGATAAAAGTGGGTGAAGATGGTTGATTTCAGCCGACTACTGACTATTGACTAATTCTGCTCATATAAAATAAATTATGCGACAAATACGAATGAAATTTGGTATTCAGCACTCTTTTAACTCCAATACGTGCATTTTAAGGTTTGACGTTTGGGGAGGCATTAACTAAAAAGATTGCAATCATTTGTAATGCTATTTTTCAGTATGTTGAGAAAACGCCACCGGTGATCAAAATAATCATTACTCGTTATTAGTGTTAACGAGTAACAATGCAAACGGACTGCCAGAAATAATCGGCAACACAACATTGTTGATAAAATGCACGTCCCGGCCACTCCCTACAAAATAGTCAACAATATAAGTGTACCGAATAAGTCACCACGAGCGGGTACTACTTTTTTTTTATGCACTTGCATCCATTCTTTGTGAGACTCAGTTTTGTAACACTCGGTCAAAAGTACTACATAAATGTTGGCTTTCCGTCCTGTTCATACGTAAACTAGACATTTCGTTCGCCTCGCTCACTCTATTGGCGTCGATCCATGCTTCATTTAATTTCTTTGATCCCAAGAGCATCACAAAATCGATGTATAGGCTACTGATTATTTCGACGCGAACTGATTGCAACCTATTGCCGCTCATAGTTCGTTCAAGCACTTTCCTCAGCACGCCTGCATTTCATCTCCATCATTCAAAACATATATGATTTGTTTGCACGTTTGTACGTCTACTCCGCCTCCAGAAGTAAGCCCCTACGAAAGCGAGTGAAACGCAAAACGCAAGCTTGAGGGTGGATTTACGCAACGAGACCTTCTCGCTCGCCGAATGCTATTTCCTTGGCAACCGTTATTTATTTACGATTAGTTTCCAGTTTCTACTAGATGAATGTGGCAATGCATAAACAATTAAATGTAACACTGGAGGAAGCCCGTGCTACGCACGAATGGTGTTAGCTGGAAACCCACCTACTAATGGAAAATAATACACCAAAAAATGGAAACCCGACCAATCAGACTTTTGAGCATACTAGCTAACAAACTCTGATTTTCGTTCGCTTCGCTCACTCAATCAGCGATTTCAAGCCCGACGCAGCCCGGAACCCTTTTCCGGATCCGGTCTCCAGGTACTGACGTTTGAATAACTCTGTGGGGGAAATAAATAAATACGCTTTTGTAGAACAAAGTTGAAACCTTTAGCCCGGCGGCTTTCGCCTTTTTTTGTGTGTCGAAGAGGCAGACAGTAAAGCGCCAACAATACCTCATAGGGTTTTTGTTTAAGTTTACAGAGGTCTTATCGTTACCGATCACTTTTCAATGTAGCGATGATAAGAGTCGTGTACCGCAAGTTTAAAGTGTTTGTTAATGCAATTGTGTTCTTATCGTTGCCGGTCACTGGCTAACAAACGCTGATTTTCGTTTGCTTCGCTCATTTAATCAGCGCATCCTGTGACTCAAATCACTGGATGCACCGTTTTAAAAATTGGCATGCTCAAGCATCATTGCATGAAGAAAAATTGTTCGCTGGCTAATAACGCTGTATTGTTTGCTGGAGTCCGTTGTACGCACTATTGGTGTTGGATGCACCGCTTGCAACACTGGTACGGTTTGGTTGCTCATGTGTATGTTTGAAAAGGTTTAGTTTACGAGGAAATCGCTCGCTTTGCTCGCTCAGTCCACGCACCTCCGTGCTTTAGAAACGCGAATGTTTGACATCCTTTTAAAAACCTATAGGTCTGCTTTTTTTCTGTACATCAGTTAGTTGAAGCAAACCCAATGGTAAGATTTTTGTACATAGTATGATGAAAAATATGTCGTCCTTTTAGGGTTTATTTTTTTTTCAAGTATCTTTCTTCATTTCTGACATTGAACTGCGATCCATAAATTCAAGTTCATAACACGTGTCTACAATGGTTGGCCCGAAAATGGGGGAATGGGGAGGTTAGGAGGGAAGTGAAGTTAAAAGCTAAAATACAAGCCTAAAATTCGTCCAACATGTGGTTACATTTGATTGCTCGTAAAATGTCAAACGTAACAGGGTTTCACTGTTAAAAACAAGGGACGATAATCAACCACAATTTCTTCGTCTTGAATGCTATTGTTGTGATCGGGAGACAGAATCGGAGTTCGTATCGTCAAGTCAATATCGAGGATCGGCAAACGTAAACGAGCTCTCTACAGATTTTGCATATTCTAAAAAGTGGTTCTGCGACGGCACACTCGCGTGTCGTTAGGTAATAGCATAGACATCCTATGCTCTATGTCCTATGCCCTTCCATGTCTAGGGTAATAAACCTCGGTGAGGGGTTGGACCCGTTGTAACAATCCTCGACCAAGTCGGGTGCATTCATCGCGGTGCAATTTAGGGGAAGATTCTAGAAGCATCTCCGGAAGGGTTTATCAATACCTAAAATGTTCTCATCGGTTCCTTAAACTCAAGGTGGTTCGATATGACGCTGTTTCCGATTCCCCCAGAGGGCGAATACGAGTGCGTGGGCGGATCAACAGCGGTTTACTACAGAAACTCTTGCACGCCTCCTCACTCTGTTATTGGTTCGGAGCATTTTTAGTCATGATATGTGTATATTTTGATCAATTTGGACATTATTATGGGTTGCAATAGAGTAGAATACTCTTCTACACATTATTCATCAATTGGATCGAATGAATTTGCAAGGACTACAGAGGACCAACTTGGTGTGTCAAAGTATCACGAATTAGAACACAAAAACAAATCGCTTGATGTTTAAGGTAAAGTTTAACTGACCCGAAGTCAAAACAACAAAGAAACACAAATGAACTTTCCTGTAAGGTTGCGCACTTTTTTTTATTTATTTCGATGTTGTTTTGTTGTTGTTCTTTTGGCGCCTAACCTTTGATTCTGTGTGTAAAAGTGCTAGTTCAATTGTTTTTCTCAGTCTGCTGCTCTGAAACCACACGCGAGCATCAGCTCTTGTGGAATGAGTGTTTGCTTTTGTGATTAATTTTTTAATCTGTGTTAGCTGAATAAACTTACTTACTTACTTACACCTTTGCCATCGCGATTAAATTTCAGCTGCGAAAATGCAAAGGCGAGTCGTTACGTAAACGCGCCCTTACACTTCAAAACGATTTTTTTTTCTCCTTCAATACTCGCAATATTGACATTCTCTGCGGAGCAAGCATCACGAGCGATTCGTTTACGTAGCCACAAAAGGCACTGGAGGGGGAAAAAAAACAATGGCGTCTTTAGTCAAGCTGACGCTGTGAGAGCTGAATTTTGCACGATTTGATGGATTGGGGACCGGTCATTACGTATCGTCGAGTGGGGTGAGGTGGTACAATTTTTTAGGTCCTGTCAAGAGGGAGGTCACACAAAAAAGACTGGCCAAACTGGAAGAAAAAGTCATTTTTGGACCTCAAAAATAACACTTCCAGCAGTAAAAAAATTCTAAAAACGCCTGACCCCCCTCCAGCCCCCCAAGATTTTAGTATTTACAAGGTTTTGAAGCTATTAGTATCACTAACAATTCGCTGGGAAAGCCTTGCCTCCTGGTTTCTTGGATTCTTCTGTTTTTCTTCTGTGTTTCGTCTGTGTTTATTGTGTGGTTCTTTTGTGTTTCTTCTGTGTTTCTTCTGTGTTTCTTGTGTGGTTATTTTGTGTTTCGTCTGTGTTTCTTCTGTGTTTCTTGTGTGGTTATTTTGTGTTTCTTCTGTGTTTCTTGTGTGGTTATTTTGTGTTTCTTCTGTGTTTCTTCTGTATTTCGTCTGTGTTTCTTGTGTGGTTCCTTTGTGTTTCTTCTGTGGTGACTATGTTACAGAAATGGACATACAAGCAAACGTTCATCATACTTGTGGTATTTCACTCGGCAAAAAGCTGGTTGTCAGAAACATCGCTGTTTTATAGAAAATGTTTAACCCAACGTGTCTTTTCGTGAAAAACGAGGCACGCATTCCTTACAACTAGTGGTAACTTAGGTGCGGAGTGCTACTTAATTTGGCTCCATAAAATCATCGGCAGATAGTCTCAATAGGCATACAAAAAAACCCCTTTTTTTTTGGGGGGGGGGGGTGGACACATTATTTTTGGACCTTGAGTGGGGAGGGAAAAGATTTTTTCATGGCTTCGAAGGGAGGGGGGGGGATCATTAAAGTTTTGGTGGTCACATTTTTCATTTCTCCTGCCCCCTTTCCCCTAGCAATATATAATGACCGGCCCCTTAGTAGCACCCACTGCTGCAATTTTCAGCAAATCAATTTCTTTCTTTTCCGATTCACAACCGTAACACATGTTTCGCAGCAAAAGTGATTAGACAAAACAACATTACTTTTATTATTGTGGTCTTTTGTCGTTTCATGTAGCATGCGCACGTAAGTATAACCACCCGGACACCGGCCGAATGACAAATGCTAAATGTCCAAACCCTTAAGGCGGTTGCAGACGGACCACAAAACGCGCCACAATCGCAGATACCAATCTATATGGCGTTAGTGGCATAAAAATCGCAATCGGTGGCAGGTCAGGTAAAAACCATGGGGAATGCACTGGGGCTTTCTCACACAGTGGCGCGCTTCTGCGTCTGTTGGTAGAACGCCCCAAATCGCCTGCAAGCGCCCCATACTCGGCATTTTCAGTATCACGCTGCGACTTCAGTGCCACGCAACCTGTTGAGTGATCGGCGGCTCCTTCAGCTAAGTACTTCAGCTGGCTTTGTTTGCGATGTCTGCTCTCGAGGAGGGTCGGAATCGTCGGGAAGCGCGGCTAAAAGGCCAAATTGTGCGGTTTGTTGTCTGAAAGGTGCCGTCGATTCAGACGCGCCAGTGGTATCGTTTCTGCAGCGATTATCACGCGTTTTGTAGTCCGTCTGCACCCGCCCTTACGCCGCGAAACAATCGTGTGTCGAAACAGGGCTCATTGCAAGCAGCGTGATTGGTTCCGGGGCTTCGCATTCAGTACCTTCCTAAAGCACCGAACAGAGCGAACAAAACGCACCACTGTTACACACAGTTTGGCTCCAAACTCGACGTCGTGCGTGCGCAGTGATGTTGCGTCAGCCGTTCAATACCTTCCTAAACTACAATACAGCTCAACAAGCTCAGCAGCGTATTGATACGACATACCTTCATCGCGACCAGACCTAGATAATGGATTTGACCAGGATTGGCTAATAGATGTAACCAGGCGAGAGCAATGCCAAATTGCGAACCATCTCAGGTAGGTGGTTTGCTGGGGAGGAGGTTTGAGCATGCGCGAGCTAACAGTTTTGACGAAACAGATTCGTCGCTGACGATGTTGACGTCAATCAAGCTGCATCAACACGGATATTAGCAGGGAATGTGCCAAACTGTCACCAACAGTGGTGCGTTTGGTTCGCTCTGTTTGGTCGTTTAGGAAGGTACTGATTGACACTTCGGTTGGACCAGGCACGGGAGACTCCCGTCCTTTGGTTCCGGTGTTCCATCTGCGCCGTTTCACTTGGCTGCAACTACACCGTCTCCCTTTCCCTGCAATGAGGTTTCGGCGTCCAACGGTCTTGTGTTTGGTCGGTGTGCTCAATGGTAACTTTGAGAGTGGTGTACACAGTGAAGGTGTGCACAGTACACAGTGGTGTACACAATGGTAGCATTGATGGGTGCATAGCAGTAACCTACATAGATAATGTACAGAAAGGCAGCGTAGAAGGTTAAAGGAGTTTTGTTTGGTCTGGGTACACAGTGGAGATGTCGGAGTGTATGCTCAGTTGTGACTTTCACAGTGGTGTACACAGTGGAGTCGTCGACAATGGCTGGTATACACACTGGTAGCGTTGTGGCAGCCTCATGCATTGTGAGGCTTACGAGTTTTGTAGTTGCTGACTTGTGGCTAGTGCATGAGTAACATCTTTGAAGTGCTCTGTCAACAGTGTTTCCGGTGTTGTGTGCACAGTGGTCGCTGTGGTGTGATATACGGTGATTTGCGGCGTGCAGGGTTATGGTGGAGTTGTTTGGCCTTACAGTGATATTATGTTTAGCATTAAGGATAGCTTTAAGGGCCTCTGCGCACTGGGCAGCCAGGTCGTGCGGCCATTGGCGTCGCGACCAAAAAACACCACGACGTCCGTTTTTCATTGGTGGAGCAAGCGAAGCGTAGCGTATAACGGACACGAAGTTGCAAAATGTTGGTTGGTCTGTTAGTTGCACTTTTTTAGTCTGGGTGGAGCCCAAACGAAAGGTCGGATTGGAATGAAATTTGGTACATCGCTTTATACCCTCAAAAGTATTGCTGAGCCAAAATTTGCCGTAAATCGAACAATTATATTACGTAAGAAATTTCAATATTTTCGAATTTCTTTTTAACACTCACCATTGTAAATTTGGAGTCCTGAATAGTTGAGGAATTCCGACGCAGCATACACCATGCAGGTGGTAGTCAAGTAAAATTAAAAAAAAAAAAGCGGCAAATTAAATTTTGGTTGCTTCCTTCTAGCTAATAACCTTTTTCGATGTAACTCAATGAAATCATAACATCTGTTCGTTGCACTTAACCAATATAGGAAAAAACGCAAACATAAAAAAAAACCAAAGTTTTTCATTAACGACACCTTTCATTTGAAAAAAGAATGCTTGGAGAAATTCAGTTCAGGATGCCGACGAAAGTGGCATCTAAACTAGCGATTGGAATCCCGAATATGAAACCTGAAATTGTCGTACCAAGGCGAAGAGGTGTATATAAAACGAATAGTTAGAGCAGACGACGTATTTACACCAACGTACGAAACAATAATATGCCTGCCTCTCACAGTTTAAAGATTCCTTGTTGCCACGTTAACGTGAAATCTCGTAACCGAAACCATGTTGCATGGCAGCATAGGCCTAACTCTCGACCCAGTGTTGTTAGCTGCTACTTACGAAATAAGATCGGAGGTAAATATTAGGCCTAAACACTAAAAATTAGGCCTAAAACCTAAAACTAGGCCTAAAAGCTAACAAATGTTTAACCTACAATTGTGATGGTTATTTCTTTTAGATTATATAATAGACATCGTTTTTGCAGTGTGTGATAGAGATGTGTGACTCAACATTTTCGTTGGTGGCGGTGTCAAGTCTTAGGGCGCGTTTATGCACCGACTTGCCTTTTGCATTCTCGCAGCTAGAACTCAATCGCTATGGCAAAGGTGACATTGCCATGGAACAATGCTAAATGGATTAGCTAAATCCGACATCGTTTGAATAAATACTTGCAGTCTTATAATCCGTGCCAATAATATAAAGAATTCCTCATGACGAAGCAATTTTCCCAAAAACTTCTGAACTCACGTTATTTGCTGTTTTTGTTGTCAGGCGGCAGACGTAAAACCGCCGCCATGTTGGAATTTGAGGTGATTTCTAGCTTCTAGCTGCGAGAATGCAAAAGCGAGTGGTTGCGTAAGCGTGCCCTTATACCAAGGGGCAGTATTGTGACCCTTTTGAATTTTCTGCTTATCGTTAAAAACACTCTTACTGATGATTGTTTGGCTTCTAATCGGGTTATTTGACAGGTTCTGTATTTTCCCTAATGCATTTAGTTGGTAGTTGGGCGCTGGCTTCGGGCCCTATTGGTCAGCAGCGAAGACCCACATGTTTAGTGTGGGCTGTGAAAAGAGACTACAAATAGTCAAACAGAAAGTAAATGGTGGAGCAAACGAAAGCTTGTCAACATTGACACGTAGCATATACCTATATTTAAAAAAAAAGCTAAAATAAAAAAAAAGGCCAGCAAAGAGCAGCAATACGTCACACCAAAAGGCAAAGAGGTCAACTTAACCCAGTCAGTATTGCACCCAGATTTTTAAGGAGCGTAAACAAATGTGGTATCGTCATTAAGAAACTAAAAACTAAATATAAGTTTGAAATGAAGATCTGTTCGCTCCGCCTGCAGTAGGCCCAAAGCCTGTTTCCTAGTCTATAATTTCGGATCACGTGGTGAAAAATGAACATGGAGCAAGTATGGTCGCCCTGTGGTCACCTTGTGGTCGCCTGCACCCCGCCCGGGATCTCAGTCGCCTCTGAGACTGGCTGGTCGTGACGGCCAAGTGCGCGGTGCTACATATACTGTAAGCAATCTCGTTGGTCGCAGCGACCTGGTCGCACGGATCAGTCGCTTAGTGCGCGGGGGGCTTTAGTAGGTTAGCCTTGAGTGTATGGTATTGCGGGCTAGTTAAGACTCAATAGAATAAAATAAAATAAATTTAACTTCTTATTTTTGAAACAATACACATTAATGTATCTTATGCGCTCATGCCAAACCCCAACCAATCCTGTTGTAGCCCATTTCTTGGTGTACCAATTTAGAACTTATTTCCCCTTTAACTTTTGCCAGCCCAACTACTTAGCTTATTTATTTAGGGACCATTACTGAGCCATGAATTTGTTACCATCCTTTTAAGCCATACCAATTGGCGGGCGAGTGCATCATCACGACATTTATCATTAAACCTGAACCAAAATGGCAAAAGGTAAGTCATTGACTCAATTTAGTCCTGAGGTCAAGTGAGTCCAACGTGTCAACTATCTAAAACGTCACCATCCTTTGATACAACCGGAAAAGAAAAAGTTTCCACTTGCTGAAAACTGTAGCAGCTACCACTGACAAATAAAAAAATTCCCGCATTTTTAGAAGTAAGAATCTGCTCTTCCAGTATTAGCTTGGCTAAAGATGTCATTGTTTTTTCCCTCCAGTCTCCACGGAGTTAGCTAAACGGCTGGCTCCAAACGCGACCTGCACAGCGACCTGCACTTAATCTGCAAGTTCACTTGCCCAATAGCCTTCTAAACTCGACTATTGGACGAGTGCCAACAGGAGTGCATGAACGGCTCCCCCTGGCCCAACCAGGTGGATCCGGTTCTATGCAGTACAGCTGCTCACGTGACACAAACAAAGCCTGACGCTATCGCTATTGTTCTCGACTATGCTTTGTTCCACATTATGTTTTCAGTAAACCGACAGTATGACGTCACGTTTTCTTCCACTACGAGTGGAAAAAATCCGTAAACACCCCATTCGTAAACTCTAACAGTAACTTTGTTGAGTCTACAAGTGTGATATCTACATGTTTTTTGCACTCTTAGTGCAAGGAAACGAGTCGTCATCCAGTCAGTTTTCTGAAAACATAATGTGGAACAAACTATAGTATAAATACAAGTCCCACTGCAGCAGAAAGTCAGTTGGTGTTGGAGAGGCAGCTGAACAAGTCGTCTCTCCAAATACTATGCTAGGGCTGTACAGGCTACCAAACCTGATTCAATGCCTAATATGTGAACTATGTGTGCAGAACCCCTACTGCACAGTAAGGAGTGAATTGTGCGTGAACTTTGACTTGAAAACAATCGTCCACTCCCTGAGTCGTCACGCGTGGCGTCATTGCTTCTCCTGTATTGTTATGGTCACTTTATTGCTGTAGAATCCTTGGGTCACCGGGTCATACCTGGCCATTCCCGGGTCATTCATGGCCAAAAACTGAAGCCGGTCGCTTAGATCCAACTCTGGGAACAAAGGAACGAGAGATGTAAACACCACAATTTCTGCAATTCCTGTTACCATTCGAAAGTAATAACAGCAGAATCAGCATATTCATTCATTCTTTGTTACAGGTTCCATGTACGTCGTCTACGTCAAAGTTGCACTGGCCATAAGCATCCTACGTGTTAGTCGGAAGACTGGTCGTCCCATCACAACCATTATAGAGAAGCTACGCGAAAGCAAGTCCCAGTGGAGAGAGCAGTGTCGTCTTTTGAAAAGCAAGGTCTCATCTTTGGAACAAGAAGCCGCAATTAGCCGAACATTGGCCATTCGTTCTAGTCAAGGTGAGTTTAGGGGGTATTTGTGCACTGAAATCTTGCTGGAGAAAAGCTGGTTGCGAGCGGCAGAATGATGGCGAACGTATCGTTGCCATGGTTTGCATGGCTTAAGTGTCGATGCCATGGTTTGCGAGCTGCATAACGATGCCGAAAGTATTGCCGCTGTAGTTTTCAAGCCGCAGAATGATGGCGAAAATGTTATTGCCCTGGTTTGCGGGCCACAGGATGTTGTCGAAAGTTTCATTGCCATGGTTTATGAGCCGCAAAACGATGATGAAAGAGTCGTTGCCATGGTTTGCGAGCCACATAATGCCGGTGCAAGTGTTGTTGCCATGGTTTGGGAGCC
>JAHWFP010111320.1:0-31312 GCA_023313725.1 Lithobius niger
GTAGTGTGCCAAGTTACAAGGTCCTTAGTACTTAATGTGTGGTAGTGTGGGAGGGGAGGGGGGTTGGGGCGGATCTTGACATTAACTCTACCTACAGCCAACCTTTGCTACAAGCCATAGTCAGTTTGGACTAATGGATCTAAAAATATTATTTAAACATTTAACCAAAAGATTTTTAATGTATATTTATTTTTAGATGACAGAGATGTTTTCGTTGGGAACAAATTTCCATATGAAGGAACAGACACATTATTCTATGGTCGCCTGATGACAACGTATGCTGGGAAATATCGCGTACGTTTCCTGCTTGATTTGTATTTCCGTTTCATGCTTATGTAGTTTCTAAATTTATTTTTTTTTATTCACGTTGTACTAATCAAATATGAGTCCTTAAAAATATGAGTACTAATAAAAGTCCTTAAAAAGTCAGCGAAAAAAAGTATTTCTAAGTAAGCTTGGGTAATAACTTAGTCCATGGTACAAGGCTGAGATAATATTTATCCCACAAGATGGCCCCTACCCATTGATGGCTGCTGCTTCTGTGTCATGACGTAATGACGATTTCAGTAAGGGAGTAGAACAGTGGCGAGTCATATGGCAGTGACATGGAAGCTTCCTACGAAGTTTTTAAAAATATAGTCATTGTACCTGAGGTTGTTATCCCTCTCCCAACACATATCTTTTTTAAGTACTTTATGATATATTTTTAGTTTGACCATGGCCAGTAAACTATCTGGCCTGGCCTATAACTGTATCAGAGGGGTAAACAATATGGCCGCCACGAAGCAATGTTACCGAGGATGTTGTTACGCGACGGAGGCATGTTCATCAGTACGGCCAGTCGGAAGATGAAGGTTTTTGTGTGTCTACTGACAACTGGTGGCAGTTTTCAAAATAATATTTTTAGTTATACCGTTCCGTGATAAATTTGTATTAGCTTTAAAAACAGATTTTAAGTTTTCAAGTTGTCACACTGCCACTCACATAGTTTTAAAGTCAAACGTATTAAGTCGACATGTTCGTGTTGCCAGAAACTGTTGGCTGTAATAACTAACGCCCTCGATTGATGGAAAACGGCAACAGGACAAATCGTCGATTCAGCGTTGTTTTTGGCAGCCATGTCTTCCAGTATACATGGGTATGCTGTTTTTCACCCAAGGACCAGCCAGTGGCGCAGTACAACCATGATTTGCGATTGCAGGCACCAGCAAACAGGCTAGTAAGAGAATCACTACTTCAGCAGATCGTACTTAGGCGGTCCCAAGGGTCCTATTGGAGAGTTTCTGATTACTCTGTGCATTAGAGAAAAATTACTTCGTACTAAAAAATCTATTTTATGCGTTTCTAAGCATCTTTACTTAGTGAATACTTGCTAACTAAAATGAAACAGACAACGGGCCTAAGTACACATACCCCACCTATTGGAGTGGTACTGCTGCAGTACCTTGCATGTAGGGGAAAATCTCCCCCCCCCCCCACCATGGGGTGGTGTGTAGAAACTATTTTTTTAATTCCTCACTGGAAGGGTGTGAAAAAGTTGCTCATGAGCATCAGTATCACACAAAAAAAATTCATCTCTCGGGGGTCATATATCTTGAGGTACGGCAAGTGTCATCAGTTTAACATTGTACGGCAATGGGCAGAATGGCAAAAAAGGCAAAAATGATGATTTGACTGGTTTTAAATTTAATTTTAACATTTTATCATTTGGAACACTAGAGACTAAGAAAGGTAGCCGTAATTGCCAACAAAATTTTTTTCTGCACAATAGTGTAGTAGTTTTGGGCCAAAACCGCCTAAAAGGCAATTTTTGCCAATTTTCAATGCTAAATCATTTCTACAGTTTTTAAGAAATAAAAAATTCTTTGTAATTACAGCATGCTAACACAGTTTCTGGGAGAATCGAATGAGATAATCTTCAAAATTAGATTTTAAAATAGTCAAATCCTCTTTTTTTCCTTTTGCGCCGGTCTTCCCATTGCCATACAGTGTTAAACTTAAAGGCCCATGGGGCACCACAAGACGTGACCCGCCCCCTCCCCACAGACTGATGACATTTTTAGACACCCTGCCAATGAGGAATTACAAAAAAAAAATGTTTTTACACTCCACCCTATCCCCCCCAACCTAGTTAACATTTTACGATACCTCACCAATCATCAGTTATAAGTGTGAATTAAAACATTCTCTTTCTAAATACCATTTCTTATTTCTATAGGTGATTCATTTAACTCATGATGATCTACCCGTGATGAAGTATTTAGCAATGCAAAGTGGATACACAACTAGTGCTGGATTCGTAACTGACACAATGCTGTTAACTGAAGTAAGCTTCCACTAAAATTAAGGAATATTTACCAGGTGGGTGATAGAATGTAAAGTTCAAAAGGTGATGCAAAATTGAAGGTATAAATCGGCAGCAAATGTAAAAGGTGGTAAATCATCTCTAGTCGTATGCAAAACACCATAAAGACATCACATATTTTTTCAGTATTCATCAGTGGCAGTTGCGAATATAGAAAGATGTTAAAAATTACGTGTTGGCTACTATGCCATTAGGCCTAACATTTTCTTTGTTGGCAGTTGGGGTCAGGAAGAGATACACATACACTTGGACGTAGTTCAAGGAGTTTGAGACCAGTAGCGTTAAGGTGCTCGTAATAATTTAAGTCCTTTGTGAATTTAGTGAATTTTCACTGTTCTCTCTCTAGAAGGTCAATGTCCTTAACTAAGTTGAGAGACCAAACTGGGGTGGCATATTCCAAGAGTGGTCTAACGAACACCTTAAAGGCCCAAACTTTAGTGTGTAAACTTCCAAACGTAATGTACATGTTTACCAAGGCTGAGCGTCTATATGCCAGGACACACATCTTTTCAAAGTGGAGTGACGAGTTTAAATTAGAGGTGAATCACACGCCAAGATCCCACACCCTCCTGTCTACAGGGGAAGTGTACTGGTCCAGATAATACAGGGAGCACCCATTTAGGGTGCGCACTTGGAACGAGAAACATTTAGTGGTGGACAGTCATAACTGCCAAAATTTAAATGACTCAGACAATGTTTGGGTCTCATAATAAAGCTCCAAAGATTTCGTCAAGCTGAAATTTTCAGTACGAGCTTTAAGGTTATTGGCGAATTTAAATCCGAAGGTACTACTGCTGGTAAATCGTAGGTCATTTAGATAAATAACAAATATCAAGGGGCCAAGGACCCACCTGCGAAACCCCCACAAGGCACCGGCACCACCGTTGAATTTTCCCACGCAACCGCAATCTTTGTGTTCAGTTTCGTAGAAAAGCCCCGATACAGCCAGCAAGGTTTCCCACTACACCACACTCAGCAATTTTCAATTACAGTTTACGGTGGGTAACAGAAAATAAATCGTATCTGAACGAATCCCGAGATCAAGTGCACCCGTCCATATATCCAGAACACAAAGTAATTGGAGGGTGGCTGATTGACCAGGGAGGAAATCAAACTGATTGTGGTTAATGATGAAATATTGCTCAAAAAACTTAAAGTACCTCGTAATAGACACCATAATCCTACAAGCAACACATGTAAGCGCTATGGGGCAATAATTAGCAGGGTCTGAAGGTGGTCCCTTCTTGAATACAGGTATAATAATTGCGGAGCTCCATGTTATGGGGATATTCCCAGTCCTAAAGGAGGTAGAAAGATGTTGCGAGAGGGTAGCAAAGTTCTTTTACAAGCTGCTTATAAAAAAAACGGAAATATTCCATCAGGTACACGTGAGTGGCTTGATTTTACACTTTTGATAATAGCCTCAACCAACTGTTCAGAGAACACCACGTCAGGACATGTACCATTTCTTTCCAGGTGGAGGGCTCAGTACCCCATCATCATTTATGAAATATAATGTAAAAATCGTACATTAGCCTTAGCCAAATCATCTGTTAGGTAATTGTATCCAGATTTAAGAGGTGGAAGAGACATGATGATGAGGTCCTGGTGGGAAACAGTTTGAAAAGAGCTGCATCGCTCCCTATACAGAGGCGTCCACTCACACCTAGAGTGAGAGGTCATGGAGCAAAGTTTGCACTGTGAAAGCACCTTTAGTTGCTTCACAAGGGATAGATTTATATTTCCTCCATAGCCTCAACTTCCGAACATGGAATTTCGTAATGGACCGTGAAAACGGATCAGACATTGGTCTCCTTTTTTCCCATGCTTCACGGCATAGCATGGTATGACCTGTAAGAATGCGGAGAAAACAATTCCATGCAAGGTCGAGATCGTGGTGAAGATACATTCATCCCAGTCAAAATCAACAAATGACAATTTAGGATTTAGGATTTTTGTAATTTGGTTTACGCTTCATAGAAGGATTTGATGGCTCAATGGGATTTTCTAAAGATGCGAGTGGAAGGTTTAAGGAAAGCGATACAATGCAATGGTCTCTGTTGCCAAACTGACCGTCAATGGTAAGGTTGAAAATTTGTCTCTCATTGTTGCAGAAAACTAGATCGGGGATGTTATCCCCTTGCTGGACGTATCCACGAGATTCCAAACGCTATCTTTTCCCTCACTAGGTAGCAAAGCATAGTTACAGTTGGTTTCTAATAACTCCTTTAGTGCCTCAAAGAGCCTAATGGATCACATCGTTATCAACCAGGTTCTTCTCGGCATTCACACCTAAGTTTCGAATTTTGGTGAAATATGCAGACATAGTTTCATTTGGACCCATCACAATATTATGTATAATGATCGTGATGTCGATGGTTAAGTTGTAGCTGTAGACGAGCCACGTTGAATCATTTGTCCAAATTCACCCATATCATTTTGGTTACTGTACCTTCTGGATAGTTTATCAGCTGATTATCAGCTAGGTGCTTAGTGAGGAAGTTGACTGCGAATGCGTCAACACACCAGGCCATAGCACACCGCACCATGTTGTCCGTCATGTCAGTCGTCCAATGCCTCAAATGCCGCCTGCGGGTACAACACATAGTCTACGTTACGTGTCCAACTCGTTTCGAAAAATTTCATATTCCTCAGGTTGACAGACGGGTGGAGTTGTCCGTCAGCCAATTAAAAAAGCTAAATGCCGTGCGTGATGCAAAGATGGCGGCTGAACACCTGACAATCGAAAACTACCGAAAATTGAAAAGAATAATTCTAAAAATAAGTGTACATGACTAGTAGCAATACAAGCACTCGCACCAATAGTTTAAGTGGCAAGAATGACCCCCCCCCCCCCCCGATTCAATGAGTACCTACAGTTTTGCATTCAGACAATTACATTCCTTTTACGTCGGGGAGGTGGGAAAAACAAGTCAGCAAGCATTCTTGGGCGGACAGGTGTGGCATGGTTCTTCGTTTTGCGCTTTGCCGGAGACACAGCCTGACGACACAGCCTGGTGACGTTGTGGTGTGTACAAGCTTTTATTCGTCCTCCATGCATTGCTATTGCAGCCAACACGTCTTCCCCGGTGTATCATTTACAAGAGCCTCGTAGTGGTGTTCCTGTCGTAGATAGCTGCTTGCTTTCAAAGTCAAAGTCAACCATTTCCACCGAAATTCACGAAGATCCGAGTGTCTAGTAAGAAGATTCTTACGTTTAGGTGGCAACCTTTCTCGAGCAAGGTGAATTCTTCAAACGAGTTGGTACGGTCTGTATTTTGGCCTTTGTGAATTTCGGTAGAAATGGTTAACTTTGACTTATTCAGGATTGGACAAGTGACAGTTTTTGGTAATCTTCTTGAGCCCCCCCGCTCCAAAAACCGTTGCCTGGCCTGGCTTGCAACATTCTTACTGGTTACAGGGACCTGTTTGGAAGGGTTTCCAAGTGGTGTGGACGTTGCAGGTAATTCACTAGTTGTAGCTGGTAAGGTTGACATATCCTGCTGACGTACATTACTGATTGACAATCTTGAATGAGTTGACTTTACTTCTGACGCTAAAGTTGAACTGGCGAAATTAGATTTTTCGGCTGTACCTTCTTCTCTAGTCAGACGCTGCTGCGTTTTCCTTAGGTTGTATCGTGACGAATTCTCTTCTTCCGTATTTTAAAATATTAAAATCTGAAAAATTCAGATCGGTCAAAATAGAAGAACACCCTAAGTTTGATTTGTAAGTCAAAATTTGAGTGAAAGACGCCTGAGAACTCTCTAGTTCGCTCTTTAACAGGTGAAGAACGTATGGGCTGCTGTGTGGACTGAAAGAAATGCAGATGGGTGTAGAGGAAAGGTCCGAGTAAACTACTGCTTTGCTTGGACACAACAAAATTAAAAATTCTGAAGTCTTCAATAATCAGTAATCAGTGGAAACAGTACATGGATGAAGGGGAACAGTTTCCACTGATGACAGCCACTACAGTGGGAGAATTGATTTTGGTGTGCTTACTGTCCAAGCGAAGCAAAAGGACTCTGCCGTTTCATTTTCACTTCGCATGACAATGTTTGCAAATTCATATGGGCTGCCACGAGAACTGAATAGGAAAGTATTCCCAGTTGCACTAATAGCTTGTATGCTGAAGAAAATTTGTTTAAAATCATTCTTGTTGAGAAAACTGGCTTCATTTCCCAACAGGTGTATCGGCGTAATTTGAGGAGAAGCCCTTGTGCTGATCCGACAGTTGTATCGAATTGTTTATCCAAATGCATTGACCAAGAAATAATTTCAAAACTCGCCCAGCCATGCAGGTACTAACGTTTCGAATTCAAATGCTGTTTTTCATTTAAAGAATTAATAACTGAAATGATGTAGTGATAATAAATTTAACAACATTTCAGATTACCTTTCATGCTGCCTTCAAAAACTCCTGTCTGTATTGATTATGAGGATGTAAAGACCATTCTTAATGTAACAGTTCAAGTAGCCCGACAGTTCAGACAAGAAGGTTGCGCGTGCCCTACCAAATGCAAAGAAATTTTGTACAGAATCGATTTTGTCAGCCACGTCCAACAACAACTTTCTATATCTAAGTTACTCTTTAAAGTGCAAGTTGCAAACAATAAAATTTCGATAATGCAAGATGTTGCAGCCTACGATATTGTATCCCTCTTATCCGATATTGGTGGTAGTCTCTCTTTATTCCTTGGATTGTGTGGTTTCCAGATAATAGATCTCTTGCTGTACGGAATATCAAGCCCAGCACTAAAACGTACCCGAAATCAGAAAAAGCTGCTATTCAGAGAACACGGTCGAAAGGTAATCCTAGTTGGTGGGACTAATGATGGCGAGAAAACTACAGTTGACATTCCCGGATTCAGTCAAGTGTTGAAAAAGAAGACTTGGTTGGGCCGAGCATTGTGGATAACGATCTCAACAATTGGCTTGGTTGCAACAGCATACCAGTGTGGTGACAGAATTAATTACTACATGCTTGACTCCTCACTGATCAATTCTTACCAGGTATACAACGAGACTATACTATTCCCATCTATTGTTGAGTGCTACATCGATCACACCTACCCAGCTGAATCTACTTTTAAAAATCTGCTGCTGAAGACACGCAATATAATGCAAAAATATGATGACGTTCAGAAATTTAAAGAAAAGCTTCATCGGGGAAAAATTCCTTCTGTACGTCTTTGGAATTTAACCAGACCTGGAAACCATTCAACCAGTTTTTCACCATTGGAGGTAAGAATTACGGATTGTATTTTCTTTTTGTGTATGTTGCGTATTTTGTTTCTGGCATCTTTGATAAGTTCACTGATCATAGGTTACTTATATAATGATGCACTCTACTCATTAGATTTCAAACTACAAGACCACAACTTTCTAAAAAGTCAAATTTTCGTAAACCTTATAATTCCGTGACAACAGCAGAAGAGATGGATTAATGGATTATATCTTTACTGTCTTGAAGAAGGAATAATAATCGGGCATAAATCGCTGTAAATAATATAAAGGTATATTTGAAATAAGCCTCCACTTTGATTTTTGCTGATGGCTTATTTCAAATTGACCTTGAAGTAGAAATGACAGACGTCGAGGCCTTCAGATTGTATTGGTGGTTCAGTTTATTCCTAATGGCTAGCTATCTCATATCAAATCTCCTTTGAAAATGTGTGGGTCTTTGGTAGATCTAAGTGTGGTCGTTTTACAGGCTATAGGTCGCTATGAGGTCACAATGAGGTCACAGTAGGTTTCCAGAAAATATGAAATGTAGTCTTATGGTCTCACTGAAGTCCCTTTAGGATCTTCGTTGGGGACCTCGTTTTTGTTATGTCAGTTGTGGTCGCTAGAGGGTCTTACTAAGGTCGTATTTAGTGACCTCTCACAAGCTTGATAAGAAGTTAAATTCTCGAGGCGGTCACTTGTTGCGACCTCAACTTGAAATTGCAGGGAGTTTTTCATAAAGTCTTATCTGGCGACCTCCCACAAGCAAGATAAGAAGTTGAGTTCTTGAAGAGGTCTCTATTACGACCTCAAATTGTAGTCGATAGGCGGTCTCAATAAGGTCGCATTTGGAGACCTGCCACAAGCACAACCTAGAACTTGAGGTCTCCAGGAGGTCTCCGGAGGCCTATTACTGCTTCCTCAGCCTGTAGTCGCTGGGAGGTCTTTAATAAGGTCGCATTTGGGGACCTGCCACAAGAACAGCTGAAAACTCGAGATTTCCATCAGATCCACAGGACGTTTCTTGTTGCGGCTTCAACTTTTAAAGGTCACATTTGGAGGCCTGACACAGGCACAGATTTGAATCTGAGGTCTCCGGTAAGTTTCCAGTTTGTGACCTCAACTTGTAGTCACTAGGAAAATGGGAGAAATTCAAAAACTTTTGAAAAGGAACTTAAAGATAACTTCCTCAGCTTGTTGTCTCTGTGAGGTCTCAATAAGGTCACATTTGAGAACCTGCCACAAGCACAGCTGAAAACCTGTGATCTCCAACATGTCCTAGGGAGTTTCTTGCTGCAACTTCAACTTTTGTTTAGTATAGTCTGCTTGGCGTTTTCTGTGGACCACCCTGTACGTAGTTTTTTTTTAAGAACTAAAGTGTTTAGCAAATTATAATTAAGCAAGGGATGGATAAAGTAACAGCTGGGTTTTGCAGGGATTTCCAAAACACTAGCGGGCTATTTCCCCCAAAGAAACTAATATTTTTAGATAATTGAACGCGGTTTATCGTTTGGCAATACTGTTAGTGTTTTGGAAATCCCCGCAAAACCCAGCTGTTACTTTATCCATCCCTTGCTTAAAATTATAATTCAAGACTATTTAAAAGAAAAATTATTCGTCATGCAGGACATTCTAGCTGTCAAGGCACCAGGAAGCGAGACTCAGTGTTAAAACAATTTTTAAATCGTTATTTAAAAAAAAAATATATCAGGTTTATCTGATATCTGATCGAGTTTTTTACAGCAATATTAAAGGTACATGCCTCCAGGATGCTTTTCCCTTATGGCTTAGTTTTGCAACATTAGTTCAAATGTGTGCAAATGTTGCAAATGTGTGTAAATGTTGCAATCTTCCTATTTTTGCCCTCGGGAGAAACTCTTTTGGTACATTAACTGTCAGCCATTTAAATTATACAAACGCTATTTCGCACACGATGCACGAAAATAGTGAGAGGGTATGTCCTTTGAAAGCAGTAATTCCAAAAACAGTAATTGTGAATTTTTTTTTCTACGCTATACAATTTTGTTTTTGACATTTATTTGATACCTACCAAACGATCACTGGACATGCTTAAAATAGCTATCTAATAAACCAGGTTCGATATAAAAATATATTTTATTTGATTTATTTTGTCTACCAATGCAAGTTCACACAGATCTAAAACTAGTACAGAACATAGGAGGTTACGGCTGATATAGTATGTTTACAAGTTGTGGGGAGAGCAGAAATATGTCCAGTACTCAATTGTTGTAGGCCTACTTATTATCAGGCAAAAAACTGGAACAGTTTGAGACCACCAAAGTTGAATCATGATCCTATTACTGTTAAAGCAAATTGGCATTAAAGTTTACGTCCAGTGAGTTATTAGAGCTTTATTTCTAGTACCTATATATTCTTGCTCCTACTTAACAGGATTTAACTGAAAAATAATTTCAAAAACAAACTTAAAATCCATTATTTAACAATAATTGCTTTATTTTAATTAATGCTGAGAGAATACCAAAAACAAAGACCCCTTTGAAGTTACAACGAGGAAATCCAACTTACTCAGTTCACTTATTCATTGTTGTTTATAGAACAAAACTGAATTGTGATCGTTGGAAGTTTGCCAAGAATTTTTCATCATTCTGAACTGAGTTAAGTTAAATTTTTGACTGGACAGAGGTTTGTTGTGTTTGCAGGCAGAATGAAATTTTATTTGCAAATGTTTTCCTTTGTAGTAATACTTCACCTTCGAATACTCGGCTACCCAGTGATATAAATATTTACATTACAGGAGGACTCCACAAGGATTGAATCAATATTAAACAAAAATAAATATTTGGTATTGAATATATACAGATGCAAACTGTGACTGTCTCTTTCATTTGGTAATGGTCATGTTTAGCAGGAGTAAACAGGCACTTAAATCTGCAGACAACACGAGCTGTGTAATACCAAAAAAGAACGATAATTGGTAGGACGATTCATCTTTGCGTAATACTATTTCTTGCAGTAAAATGATACTTTTTAGATAATTTTAAACAAATAAATGCCTTTAATTAGGTTCTATGTACAGTATTGGACATCGAATATGCAACACTTTAACTGTGGCACTGAATTTTGCGTATAGATTAATAGTTCCTGGTAGATACCATTGTTTGTATAAGCATTGCATGTAGCTTCTGCGTTACTTGCCATTGTTTACAACAATAACGTTGCATTGTTGAAACACGTTTCTAAGATATTCTCAAATTTGTGCTTAGTGCTAGTTTAAGCAGAGAGGAAGAAAGGGATGTCACATTTAGGCAATTAGTGCAAGAATGGTGGAGTAGGGTATTGCGTCGGACGATACTTTAGAATTTTCGAATTTTGATTGGGAAGACGTGGTGGGAAAAATGCCTGAAGCCCCTCGCTTCTGAAAATTTAAGGAGTTTGACTCAAAGATGGAGTCGTGGACGATTTATTTAAAGTGAATGACTGTCTTCTTTAATACTTCGGAATCCCTGCAACAAAACAAGCAGGAGTGTTGTATTATACGTAGGTAGGAAGACTTATGGGTCATTAAGAAAAAAATTCACCCAAGTCACCTACCGATTTAACTCTAGCAGATATTGATAAGTTTCATAAGGGAAATATGTGCCCAAAAGCCTACTTTTATTGCTGAGAGCGTTAGTTTAAAAAGAGAGCTTTAACTCAAGGAAAGTCTGTGTGTGCTTACATTAGTGATTTTAAAAAGCTATTAATTAATTGCCAGTATGGGGATTTATTACAAAATGCTATACCTGCCTGTCACAGGATTAACGAGCATAGATTCCAAGAAAAAATTGATGTCCATGAAGCCAACAGATATAACCCTTGATATAGCTTGTGAAGTAGCCTTAGCTTTTGAAAAGGATGAGTCGAATGTGGCAGGGTTGCAGAGTGCTACCATTCAGAAAATTGTGGAAAAACGCCCTAATATTTAGAAAGACATAATTTGCTATTGTAGTGAAAAATCCGGACTTGTCAGATCAGAATGTAGACTTAAGTCACGCGTTTGTGAAGCCTGAGGCATTAGGAGCCATGTAAATCCCTGTGTAGGTTGGGGATGCCTAAATCTGCACTTGGTAGCCACAGTGTCTAAACCTAATAAAAAGGTAAATTATGGAAAGAAAAGTGGAAGGATAAACCACAAATATAGCAAAAATGCCCATCATGTTCAAGAAGATTCTAATGATGCAGATGATGCTCTGGATTCATCCGTGTACAAATTCAAGTATCGTGACCAGTACTAAATGGATAATAAACTGTTCCTTGAATGGTCATAGTTTGCGATTAGAAATAGGTTCTGGGTATGACTCAACACTAATTCCAGTTCAACGGTATCACAAATAATAACTGTTCTTAATAACTTCAATTACATTACAATAGTCGGTCAGAGAAGTAGTTAAACCACTAGGTAGGACTAATAACGCTGGAAGTTACGATTAATGGGTAGACTGAATCTCTTAATGCTGTGGTAGCCTCAGGAAGCCAGTCAGTTTTTTTCTGGGAAAAATCTAGATTCAGAAGTTTACACTTGCACTTTAGCGGTTTATCAATTTAGAAATCTCCTAAGGGGATTCTTTAGTGAAAATACTAATTTTGTGACCGACAGTGATGTTTTTGAGCAGTTCTCTGACCTGTTTAAACCAAGTCGCAGTAGTTTTAAAGATTTCACGGCTGGAATAAAGTTGAAAGTTAACGCACAACCAAAATTTTGTAAGGCCAGCCCTGTGCCGCTCGTGGTGAGGGGCAAGGTTGAAGTGAAAATCGAGCACTCGGTACGTGAGGGTATTCTAAAACCCCAATACCTGTCAAATTTCTGCATTGACGGGCCGACCTCGTCAAAGTTGGTGGCAGGCACCTTATGAACATATTTCCTGGGGGTACCGGCTGGCGATTGTTGTTCATTGTGTCAATGAGCATAAATGACTCGTGTTGTGAGGTCAGGGTCAAGGAACACACTGGTTTTGATTTCACACTTTTTTTTTAAATAGAGGGAGTAAAGAAAAAGTTTGTGATGAAAGTTACCTTTGATTGTTGACTTCAAAGCAGGTATGGTGATGGTCATTGGTGAATGACAGTTCATCGTGGTAGTGTTCCTGTCGCAAATCGTGTTACTTGCATGTTTGCTGGGGCCAATGGCCAATCGTAGTCTTGGGTGTCCATTCTTACATAGGTGGACATTATCTATGTCTTGTAATTTAGTTTCCGGTTCCTGCTTCTAGAACATTCTAGAACTTTCGATTACCCATAATACCCTGGCCATTTCGCGGTTGTCAGGGGCAACCAAAACGTATTTAAGCAGGGGGCCAGCATGGTAAAATCAGAAAGCCTTCGGGGCAGCCACCCGGCTGGTCCTCCCTCAACCCCTGCTAGGTCTTCTGGTTAGAGGTATTTCTGGCTTATTAGCCCACTAGTAGGCCCAATTGTGGTTAGGCTTTTCCCCCCCAACCTAACAAGCCTTTTTATTAACCCTAATTTAAACCCAAAGTTCTCGAACCCTTTTCCCATTTTGGTTTTCAGTCTAATTTTGCTTTAGCTCTCCCACATTGCTATTTTTCGTCATGGTGCCGAAACCGGGACTAAGTCGGTGATTAATAGTTGGTTTTTTTCTTCTCGGGAGTAAGGCTGGTCGGGAATGGGTTAGGGGTCCTTTAGATTGGGGATTTGAGTCTGGGTCCTTTAGGTTTACTTTTCGACCCTTTTTGGAGTTTTTTCTTTCCTCAGGAAAAATAAGGCAAAACGTCGGCATGCAGAAGGGTCTTGGGGATCTGTTTTTAGGGTTTTTGGCGTTAAGCCTATTTTTAGGCCTATTTTGGTTTTTTGGGGTTTTTGAACTTGGGAGGTAAAATGTTTTTACTTCGGACAATTTTTTAATTGAGGGTTAGTTTGGTTGTAAAGCCTACTTTAGATTTCTAGGTGGGTTTAGTGAAGGGGGAAACGTTGCTTTGGCGTTTGAGTTGCCTTGCGGCAATACTCAATTTTCTTGGGTTGTTCTACGGAACATTAATAGTTGGGCTTAATAATAAGCATGCATTCTTGCAATTTGGTATGCTCTTAAAGAGTAATATTTTCTGCTACGGTTTTTTCTCCAAAGGGTTTTTTTTCCCATAAATCAACCTAATTTTCGGCCTTTAGAACTAACTTAATTATAGTGTGGAGAATGAGTTGTTTAGTAGTTGTTTCAGGTTTTTCTTAAACCTACACTTTTCGATGTTCAGTTCTTGGTTTGTCCATTCTTGGTGGCTATGTTTGAGGTTTGGTTATGCCCATTTAGTGGCATACATTCGTTCGTGTTTCGCCTATTAGGCTGTACAATAATAGTTGCGTTTTGGTTTCGTCTTTAGTGGCGACGTTTTAGTTTGTTTGTTAAGGAAAGCTACTAGTTTTCTGTCTCTTTATACCATAAAGGTTTCAGGTCTGCTCTTAAGAGCAATTTCTTGTTTGTGAGAAGTTGGTTAGTTTGTCTCGCATGAGCAAACTCATTGCTACTTCATGTTCATCGGCTACAAACGTAGTTGTAGCCCAATTCCACAACGGTGGGATTGGGGTATCCAAAGTCGTCTACCAAGACGCGGTTATCACAAAAGTCGTCTGACAGACGCAAGTGCGTGACCCCTAGGCTATAGTTCTATGGTCACGGGTGGTTTTTTTTTAAAAACCCGAGGTGTTGAGAGTTGGTCATTTTTCACGTTCATTAGTAAAAACAAGAAAGTGTTTTTTAGTAGTTGATGTTGGTATTAACATGTGCTTTGATGTATGTGTTTGTGTTTCAGCTTGTAGCTTTACAGACAACTGTTGAAATAAAAATTAACATGGTTAGAGTGTTAACAAGATGTATGTTTGTCAAGTTTAGACACAAGATTTGTGAGGAGTAAATTTCAGAGCTTCGTGTGGGTGTTGGAGTATGTCGCAAATCTTGTTACTTGCATGTTTGCTGGGGCCAATGGCCAATCGTAGCCTTGGTTGTCCATTCTTACATAGGTGGACATTATCTATGTCTTGTAATTTAGTTTCCGGTTCCTGCCTCTAGAACATTCTAGAACTTTCGATTACCCATAATACCCTGGCCATTTCGCGGTTGTCAGGGGCAACCAAAACGTATTTAAGCAGGGGGCCAGCATGGTAAAATCAGAAAGCCTTCGGGCCAGCCACCCGGCTGGTCCTCCCTTAACCCCTGCTAGGTCTTCTGGTTAGGGGTATTTCTGGCTTATTAGGCCTCTAGTAGGCCCAATTGTGGGTAGGCTTTTCCCCCCAACCTAACAAGCCTTTTTATTAACCCTAATTTAAACCCAAAGTTCCCCAACCCTTTTCCCACTTTTGGTGTGCAGTCTAATTTTGCTTTAGCTCTCCCACTTTGCTAGTTTCCTTAGTTTCCTTGGAGGATGGGGTATCATCGAGTAGCTTGGCTTCTTGGAGAAAGAGGGAGAGAATGACAGTTTGTTCTCCGACTGGTGAAAAGTTTGAAAGATTATACTTCCTGCTTCATCAGTTTTTTTTTTTTTTTTTGATGGGGGGACCTTAGCTGTTAGGTTTGGGAGGTCCTTTAATTTTTTTTCTTCATGAGAGAAAAAGTGGGGATGAGATTGGTTCAACGTCATTTTCTTCGAGACCGATTAAGTGGATTTTTTAATGATGACATTAATTAAGTTCAATTAAAATTTTGAATAAAGTTTGGGTTTGCCAACTGGTTGAAATTAACAAGAGTTGGTCGAAAGGTTTTCTTTTGAGCGTTAAACTTATGTAAAACCCTTGCCTCCCTGTCTTTTTTTTAAAGGCAGAAAAGAAAAGAAGGGGGGGGGGGCTGGGGGAGCCTCATGAAAAGTGCGGCAAACAAGTTGAGGGTGAGGGATTTTTTAGCGTTACATGTGATTTCGAACGCCCATGGAGTATGCTTTTGCCTTTGATCTGCATGGTTCACAGGGTAGATCATCGGTTTAATTGTTTGAAATTTGCGTGAGTCCTTCGGCTTGAGGTTCAAATGAAATCGAATTAATAATAAATGGATTCAACCACTGGAGTGGTTGGGAGTTAGTAGGGCTTGGGGCCATTTATATTAGTCCCTGTCAATGTTAAGAATATTAAGAGAAGAACTCCGGCCTCTTTTAAAAAAAACCTGCAGACAAATCTTGCCCAAAAGGTGCCTAATATGGTCAACTGAGCCTGCTGGAACAGCCTCATCAGGCAGAGAGTTCCAAGCTCTCATCACTCGCACACTGAAAAAATTTTTTCGGCAATCCAGCCTAGCCAACTGAATGGCCAATTTCAGTGAATGGCCTCGAGTGACCGAAGAAGGGCACGGATCGAAGAAGTGCAGATCGATTGGTAAAAGGCTACGGATAATTTTAAAAGTAAGAATCAAGTCAGCACGGTACCCTGCGCAGTTCCAAAGTCTCGAGTCCAACAGAGACAACCTAGTGGCGTAGGGCAAATTCCGAATGCCAGGTAATTTCTTAGTAAACTGCGCTAGACTGATTTCAGTTTGTCAATGTCTCCCAACACTGTTTATGACCACACCGGGCATCCATAATCTAAAAGCAGTCGCACGGAAACCTTGAAATGACACAGTGATCAACAATAGCGAGTCTCCTAAATGCCTTGGAAGCAATCCGAGTAGAGTGTAAAGACGGTTTCAAGTTTGAGGACAAACAGACCCCCAGATCGTTGATTTCTGAAACAGAAGGTAATGGGTGGTCCTTTAAGTGATATTCAAAGGGGCAAGTTTGCATTTATGTATAGAGAGTGGGAGCTGCCAATCCATACTCCACCTTGAGACGTAATTGATCGAATCACCCAGTGAGCTGGTATCACTCTCCTGGTCAACAATGTGTGCAGCCAGTTTTAAGTCGTCTGCGAATCTGAATTGGTGTGATGTGAAAGAAGTAGGCGTTAAATCGTTTAAATAAATTACGATAAGAAGAGGTCCCAGCACGGACCCGTGTGGACCCCGCTCACCAAAGGTGCCGTATTGCCAGATTGAAAAGGCCAGAAGGTCGTGATTTGCACAGGCTGAGGTTAAGGAATTCCATGTTTTGGTGATCTTGTGATATTCGAAGGTCGGTGATGAGTTTCCAGATGCTGTGTTGTCGGTGGAAGGTGTTGTTTCCCAGGCAGGTGTGATTTCCAGATACTGGGGAAGTAATGTGGCCAGAATTCTTGGGTCCTGTGGTTTGGAGGTCTGTCGAGTGTGCAAAAACCATGGCGATTTGTAACTCGTCTTGTGTTTAATGGAGAGGGGGACGAAACACCAAGATTGAAGAGTGACAGGTGTATTCTTCCCAGTGTGAGGTTCGATTGTTGAGGTCTTCTCAGAAAGAGCGTGACTTAGTAAGTGGTTTGCAGATGCTTGAAGGAGTTGAGCATTTTTGGTTTGTAGAGTTTGACTTGCTAACAGCTGGAAAAGGAAAAAAGCACGACACCTCTCTTGCTGAAGTTTCCGCTGCTCTGCAGGAAAGTGGCGCACATGTCAAATGGTCCAAGTGTAACTTAAACTAGTCCGAGCTTAAAACTTATGATTTAGGATGGAATAAGATGGAATGAACACATAAGGTGATGGATGTTGTTAGCTCTGTATCTGATCCAGCTAACCGAGCAGAGTTAAATCTTTATTGGATTCATAGACCAGTATTCTAAATTCGTATGGCATTTGGTTATGACACTGGGTCCTTTAAACAACTGCTAAGTAATAAAACATTGTGGGTTTGGTATCAAGCTTGTTCTGAAGCTGTAACGTAAGCTAAGAGTGCTTTTCTTGAGTCAAGAGTTACTCAGTTGTAATCCTCAGTTCCGTTTTAATCCACACTTAAATTAGTTTGTGATGCATCCCCGCAGGGGTGGGTGCCACACTTTTTCAAGAAATGCTAAATGGTGAGGATAGGCCTATAGCTTTTGCTTCGAGAACCCTGAGCAAAGCTGAGGTTAACGATGACCAGTTCGATAGGGAAGCATTATCCATCGTCTTCGGTGTTAAGCGCTTCCATCAGTGCCTTTGCGGAAGGAAATTCATTGTTAACTGATCAAAGAGCCCTGCTTTGGATATTTGGTAATAAGGTGGGCATTCCAGCTATGGCGGCCGCGCAAGTTCAGAGTTGGGCCTAATTTCTGAATGCTTACAATTTTGATTTGCTACATATTCAGGTAGGGGTAATTATGACAGCAGACTATTTGTCTAGGTTATCCCTATTATGTGAGCACTTTGAAGTAAAGAGAAGTAGTTAGGAATTTTCCGAAACTGTCATGAGTTTGTATACAGCTGAGACTTTATTGCTCTTGAGCGACCAATTGGTTTTCGTGTTTCGGGGCGTGGAAGATCTTTTCTACCCTGTGCGTGTTCTTTGATAGTTGGAACTTTCGTTTTCCCTTTAGTTTGAGTTTGTGGCGTAGTGGGTTCTTGAGGGTGAGATTGTTATGATTTGGAGTGTCAGAGTCAAGTCCATACAGATTTTCATTTTCAACGTCTTTTGTTTGTTGCCCAAGTTCTGTCACGTTTGGGTCAGTGGAGATTGTGTTGTCTTCGTTTTCCGGGGAAGAAGAAGAGGTTGTTAAGGCGTTGTCCTCTTCTTTGTTTTCGTTTTCGTCATTTCCCTCTGTTGAGGGGGAGTGAGGGGGGGTTGCGGCAATTTCGGGGTGAGAGTAGGGTGATTCTCCACGGTTTTGTGGCGGGGGTTCATCTGTGATGGGTGATGAAGGACTTTCACTTTCAATTGTTATGATATTGGGCACTTGTAGTGAATCCACATTCTTTTCTTGTGGTGGTGCTAGAAGTTGTGGGGAGGCGTTGGATAAAACTGAAACGGATGATTCCGGGGTGAACTTGAAGGTGTGGTCCGAGGAGTTGGGGGTGGTTTTGAAATAGTTGAGGATAGAAGGATTTTCCTTTTTTCGGGTTTTTGAAGCAGTTCCTGACATAGAAACTTTTGTCTTTTGCGTACTGCAGATGCTAGCTGTATGCTGGCAATAACGTGCCACTGATTGTGGGGTATTGTGACACATATCGGGCATGGATTCTTGCAGTATTCTTGCGGTGATACTGCCACACATGGGTGTGTGGGTCAAGTCTCTTCGGGTTGGTTAGGCCTGGACACGGGTATTTACCTCCATCTTCGTTGGTTGGGATTCTACCAAAATAATCATCGACTTCTTCATCGTTGGCTAAGGTTTTCACTCGTTTTGTTTTCACCATGTTGACAGGGTGGGAGAAACGCTAAATAGGCGGGCAAGAAGGATGCGTTAAATCGTCACAAGATGGTGCAGTGGTGGAGAAATAGAAATCAGCCTTGGCGTTTCACTGGAAGAAGGTTGAATTGGTCCCATTGTGGAGGAGGGTTAGAAGACCATCAGTAGATGTCGAGCAGTTTGAGTCGTCGGCATGATGAGTTGAGGATTGCGGCAGGCTTCCTCCTGATTCGAGTGAAAGGCATTGGTTGAGTTTGGGAGGTGAAGCATACGATGGGGAGTGCATTCGGATGGGTGTGGCGATGCGGGGTCGCAGCAAGTTGCATTGAGTTTCCCAAGGTGACGGAACATGAAGCAGCGCTGCCGAGCGGTGGTAGGTCTCAGTGGGTTGGTCAACGTCGGGCAGTGGATCATTCTCGAGAGACGGTGGGAGAGCGGCCACGTCATTTACGTGGAACCATTTCAGCTCGTAGGGGTTTCCATATGGTGGGATGATCTCGAGACCACAGGAAAAGGAGCCACGGTGTAATTTGAGGAACAAATGATCTGGCTTGGCCGTAGTTTATGGGCGATCTCTGGTTGGAGCGGGAAGAGAGCCACTGGGTTTGTTTGGGGGAGTTGTTCAGTGAAGCTTTCAGGAATCTTTAAAGCGATGTCTGGCGAGGGGTTGTGATGTGCCCTTGTGGGAACGGTCGGCAAGTTAAGCTTTCGGACGGTGAGTCGGTCCCAGGAGACGGAGGGAAGAGAGCCACGATGAATTCGTGAGGGAGTTCTTTGTTCAGTGAAACTTTTGGTCGAATGATTCAATGCGGCCATAGGTGAGGTGTGATGATTGTGCCTTGGGAAACAATCTGGCAAGCAAAGCTTTCGGACGGTAGGTCGATTCCGGGCAACAACGGGAGGGAAGCCACGGTGTCTTCACGGTAGATGGAACGAGTGAAAGGTCAGAGTCTGTAAGCTGGGCTTTCGGATGTGAAACAATGATGGGGCTTCAAGTTTCATGAGGGAATAGTTCGTCTGGTGCTTCAAACAGGAAGCTGGGTGGATTGGTCCCGGGTAAAAACGGAAAGGGAGCCACGGTGTCTTCATTGTAGATGTGTCGCGTGAAAAGCCATAGCCCGGCAGTTGAGCTTTTGGCCATGAGAGGGTTATAAATTACTTCAGGCTGTCATGGGTAGATGTGGGGGTTAGTCTATTAGCAGAGCTTTTGGTTGGTGGATCGGTCCCGGGAGGCAACGGGAAGGGAGCCATGGTGACTTTTTTGTAGATGAGGCGGGTGAAAGCAAAAGAACCGTCAAGTTGAGCATTCGGACGTGAGGCCACTACAGGAAGCTTCAGGCCAATGTAAGGTGGCAGTGTAGTCTGATGGTGGATTGGTCCCGGAGTGCAACGGAAGGGGAGCCACAGTCACTTCATTGCGGATGAAGTGGGTGAAGGTAAAGGAACCGTCAAGTTGACCATTCGGACGTGAGGCAACTACAGGAGGCTTCAGGTCAAAGTCGGGAGGCAGTGCAGTCCGATACCAAGGCTTTCGGTTGGTGGATTGGTCCCAGGAAAGGAGCCACGGTGACTTCAATGAAAGTGAAGCAGGTGAAAGCAAGGAACCGCCAGGTCGAGCATTCGGATGTTTGGCGATTATGGGAGGGCATCGTGTGAAGATCGTTCAGTCCATTAGCAGAGCAATCGGACAATGGATGGTCTCGGGAAGCAACGGGAAGGGCGCCGCGGTGACTTCATTGCAGATGAGGCGGGTGAAAGCAAAAGAACCGTCAAGTTGAGCTTTTGGACGTCTGGTGATCAAGGGAGATTTCCGGACGTGTTAGAAGACAGTTCAGTCCGTTACCGGAGCTTTTGAACGGTGGACCGGTAACGGGACACAACGGGAAGGAAACCATGGTGTCTTCATGATGTATGCCAGGCGTCGGTGAAGAGTGGCGGGCAATAAGCAGGCCCGGTTCCTCGGCGTAAGTTCCAAATACCAATGAAAATTCCAACAAGAGCAGCAGAACGAGCGATCGTTTGATACAAAAAGATGACATGCTCATGGAGATGTCATTCTTATAGAGAGGCCCGCGCATGCGCGATACGGGGTAACCGGGCTGGCTGGCTAGAACACTTCAAGATCTCAAGGTCCAAGGCAGCATCGAGTCAATCTTATGCAGAAATTTGACAGGTATTGGATTTTTCCCAAAGCAACAAGAAACATACTTTGAGAGATGATGTGCTTTCCCAAGTATATCGTTATATAAATGATGATTGGCTGTGCGAGATCGATTGAGATGAATTGAAGAAACTTTTGCAGAGGAAGAACGAGCCGTCCCGGGAACGACATGCTATTTTTTTTTGGGGGGGGGGGGCCACCAGCTCATTATCCCAACTGCTTTGCGTTCTTTGGTCCTGCCTAAATTTCACATGGATATTGTGGTATAGTGAGTATTAAAGCACTCGTACGCTCATGCATTTTGGCAGCCAAATATTGATGCTGATTCAGAAAAATAAGTTAAAACGTGCCAAGCTTGTCACTTAAATCGAGATGGTATTAAAAAGGGGAGGAAACACATCTGGGATCAACCTACAATCATTAGTAGAGCCATTTGCACATAGATTTTTGGGGCCTTGAAATGGATTTACGTTTTTCGTGGTTATCGATGTTTTTTCAAATTTTCACTTATCTTTAAAAGGAAATAAAAAACAAGCAGTAAAGTAACCCAACTATTGCATTTACTATTTGCCACCTATGACTATTGCAATTTTCTAGTACTGGATAATAGCCCAAATCTGGTTTCACACGAGTTTGCACAGTTTTTAAATTCGTTTGTAATACGTCACATTACTAACATTTCTTTATTCCCTGAGATCGATGATGCAGTGGAGAATATTATTAAATCTTTTAAGTGTTCATTCAAACTAATAGAACACGTAGGCTTAAGCGTTAATGAAGATTTGCTATATTTGTTAGTAATGGCTCACTCATTTTCACACGCAATGACAAATATCAATACTAACAAGTCATTGCTTACCGTGAAGTGTGTGGGAAAGTGCGTCTCCTAAAACCTAACATACAAGACAAGGTTGAAATAAAACAAGACCTGCAGCTTAAACTAACAGCGCATGACCAGCTAAAGTCATTTGAAATTGGAGATGTGGTTTACTTACTCAATCACTCAAGTGCAGAAAAAACGCGGTGGATTGTAGGAATAATTAATGCAAAACTAGGCAATGTCCGTTATTACGTCAGAACAACGGAACTAGATTCTCAAGCATGTGAACCAACTGAAAGCGAGGATACTAACATATGACATATACATTATACAGCATGAAACCCCATTAAAATTGGAAAATCATTCATCCATTGATGAGATTCCATTGCAACATGGGAATTTGGAGGCAAGATCAGCCACCCCGAATAATTCTAGACCAATACCCACATTGATGCGATGAAACATTCAATTTTGAACATTCACCTGTTTTAACACCAGAGCAGAAAGTTAAGCATAGGAATGATTCAGGAAGTGAAGGAAATCTGCCAATCCTCGTTCCACAAGTTACGCCACATTCATTACGAGAACGTCAGAGGTCTGCTGTTGTGGCCCTCGACAATTCTGTGCGAAATTGTAGCAGTTCTATAAAAAACGCAGATTTGCGTAGGACTTCATCAAACATGCCTCCAGAGGTGCGACGTGAACTCTCCTTAGCTGGGTCGAGGCATAATATTCGACGTATTAAGGCTCCACAGCATTTAATTTTGTGAAGAAGTCTGGCTGCTGGGGTGAAAGAGTGTGGCCGTATTTTTAATTTTATTATGGTTCCATATTTTTTCTCCTTGTGTCCTGTCAACAAATTATGCGTGTTGTTATTATGTGAAAATTGTTTATTTTTATTTTTAGTATGTGAAACAAAGTATTGTAAAAAGTATTTAGTGGGGAGCATACACTTGTTGAAACAAGTTGTTAAAAAATACTAAGGCTTGGTTTAAACTGGGAAATTTATTTGAAGCTTTAGATAGAAAATTGGAAAAAAAAGTTTATTATGTACTGTAATAATTTGAGCACTCTTCTCCATTTGTTTTTCATGGTGGCAGTGTAGTGTTTGTGGGTTGTGCTGTATAAAGGGGACACTACGCTCTCCTCCCTGTAGGTAAACTTATATTAATACTTTGTCCAGTGGTTCTTAAGGAGCCACATGGTGTATAATTAATATCCATATGTAACCATGATGTTCTGTGGTCATGTGACCATAGGCAAGTTAATAAAAGAATTTGTTGGCCTCAGTCCGGGCCACATACCTTCAAGGCTACCAACTTGACTGGTTGTCTTATTTCGTTCCCCCTAAGGAACGGGCATCGGTTGCTTACAGTCCATTTCGTTTTTACCATCTACACTACCATCTAGTCGATTCTTTACTGAAATTTACTATTTCCACCAGTTTGTTACGAATTGTAATTACGGAATTTTATTTTCAGCTGAAAACTGAAGAGTTGGTCGAACTAAGGGAAATACTTACTCCATTTGGAATTTGTTCCGTGTTCGAACCAAGTAAGTCTGTGTACAATGTGTGTTCAATCTTCCTCAGGGCACTTCCATTCTTAGCAAAACTATGAGCAATTTCTCTCGGACTTAAAAGAGAGAAATGGGGTATGTAATTTGCAAAAATATTTGACTTGATTTTTAAGTCAAATATCTTTGCAAATTACATACCCAACCTGCCCAAGACAAAACTTGCTAAATTAAAAAAAGGGGGTATGGTACACACTTACAAAGCATTGCCTTCATAACAGCCAGCTTCTAATACAATGCAGCAAACAGTGTACCTCGCCCTCCTTGCAGTGCCTGTGAATATTTAGCTTTCTGAAAGTCTTGTGCTCACTGGCATAACAATTTATTGCTTAATTTTGAATTTAAATGTGAACTTTGTTATGTCTTACTTTAGGCTGGAAAGTACAGTATGTTGGAGCCCAGACCACAATTAGTGCTGAAACCGTTCCCGAAACTCATCCTCAGTTCTACGAAACGAAAGTATGATATCACTTATTGTCACAATAACAATTATTATAATTATTAATGTACAGCTAGAATCTTCATGTTGTGCCCTGCGTCGTTACAAAACAACAATTATTCTTCACGTTGCACTGATACGATGGTGTCATGTAGGATACGTATAATTGGTTAGCAGTACCCTGAAATAACATTTTTTCGTTAGTTTTCCCCAAAAGGCATTGATTTTGACCTTTAAATATACCGTTTTTACTTTTCTTCAAAATACTTAGCTTTAATTATGGCTTATTTCGTTTAAATATTGCTAACTTCCTATTAACCAAAGAAAAGGGTGGTTAGTCAAGCTCTCGACCATTGTTGCTTAACCAACAATGTTCCATTTTCACTTTTTCTTTTGGCACGATGCGGTGTGGTCGGGTTATGGAGTAACAAGAACACAACTGTGATCTATAGAGCTTGATTTTGTACGGCATATGTGACAGCACATATTGTTGTTAAAATTTTGAAAGCTAAGGCTTGAATGTTCAATGGACGGCAGTGGTGGGGGGGAGGGGGGTGACCAGCCTCCCCCTACGCCCCAAAAAAGAAAAAAATGTAAGATTTTTTTGTATGGCGGGAAGAAGGGTAATTAGTTTAGACTTATTTATGCTAAGTTTTTTGGGCTTAAATAACAGTATGAGTTTCTGTTACCGGCACCCTAGTTTTACTTGGCATGACGAAAAAAAAACACAACTACAACAACCACAAAAAACGCTGTTCTACACATATTTTGTGACGAGGCCCTGTGGTAGTCAGAATGGTCACAATGTTTAGGAATTTTTATTGTTGTTAGAAATAAATGTAACTTATGGCTATGGTATTTGATGGGAATGCTATGCATGCAAACTGACTGAGGGCTGGTTGTTGAGCTGAAGCAGAAGATTATTAAAAGTGTAAAACATCAACACCTCCAATCTCATTGCACGAATGTGAAAAATAACTAGCACACTATGACGAGTAAGTACTTCAGCACATTTCTTTTTTTGAGTTTCGTTTTGCCATTTCAAGGATTTTAATCTTTCTTACCTTTTTTTAACTAAAGCAGTTATTGAAAAACAGTCGGGGAGAAAAAGGGGCTTGCGTCGTGAGCTATTGTTAATTGACGTTTCGTCCCACTCCAGTCGTTTATTTGAACGGGTCATGCCTATCACCCTTATCGTATGGCCGGAAGTGACTGAAATATTAGTCGATTTTTCATGATTTCGGTTAGAAGACGTGCCAGCAAAATGTAGGCGTTGTTATTGAACAGTTTATGGCTGAATCGTTTGCATATGAAGGGTTGTAGGTCCTTGACTACAAATTTTTGCCAATTATGTTTCTGTATGAAAAAAAAGTTGAACCGGAACTGGCCCAGCCTATTTCAGGTTTTGACAACATGCACGGAAAACGGAATTCTATCTGTTGTTGGGCTATTGGCGAATCACTGAAAAAAAAATAGCAGCTACTTTACGGTTCGCGGGAAGACTCTCCTAGGATTCTATGCGTATTGGCAATTCGTGTAGTTATGTGGCTCCTGCTAATCAGGTAATTATTGTATAATCGATTATTTAGTGTAACAGTTTGTTGTAATATAATCAATTCGACAAACGTGTGAGACAACGGGATAGTGCATACTAGGTGCGTAGCTAACGGAATAAAGGCAGAATTATAAATTCATTCCACGATCACTTTCGATAGTAAAATAAACAATAGAGGGAACAAGTTTACTTTACGCGGCTTATGGGTAGAATAAGGGCTCCTCACCGATTGATCTCTCGTTGAGCTAGAAGGACGTAAACTGATCAACTGAACAACATTTTCGCATAAAATGTTTGGGGCAAAGGCTTCGTTTGGCCGTCAGAAATTATTGAAAGCCGCACTCTTTGCGCTGACGGACGAGAGGCCGTTTTTTTCCCGTGTTCTCAGCTGATATTTTTTCCCGTAAACAGTTCAGATAGGTGGGTTGTTATTGTCAGTTTCGTGTGGGTTTTGTTGTTATTGTCGGTTATGTTAGGAACCGGCTTCGGCATTTCACTTTAGGTAATGAACTGGTTGGGGTTTAGCGTTTCACTTGCCGGACTTTCGCCCAGTTTCATGCTTTCTGGCACGGCGCGGTGCTAACTTTGGACCTCACCATGGCCAATCAGCAGGTAATTCTTAGTCCATTAAAAAAAAATCGGGCGAGAACCCGTTTTCTTCCCATGTTCCCTTTACGCACATGGCCCGAAATTCGAAAAAAGAGAAGAAAAAAACCTACCTTTAATTTTCACGGTAGGCACTACAAATTGGTCCCAAATTGCGGAAACTCGTTAAATCATCATTAACCTTACCTAACTAATTAATTGCCCCAGTATGAAATGCCAAACCCCAACCAGTTAACTACCTCAGTATGAAATGAAAAACCCCAAACTTACCTCACCTAACCTAATTGACAATAACAACAAAACCACACAAAACCACACGAAACTGACAAAAACAACCCGCCTATCGGAACCACTCAATAAAGAGCTTTGTCTTTGTCTTTGTCATGAAAATAATAATGTTGCGATTTTGTGCATAAGCAGTTTATGTATTTCTTTATGAAATTCTTGCACGAAACTGACAATAACGACCTACCTATCGGAACTATTTACTAAAAAAAATATAAGGTACCCTTCCGGCCCGGCCCGGCAAGGATTTTAATCTTTCTTACCTTTTTTGTTTTTAAGGTTCCTCAGATTGTGAAAAACTCGTTAAAAAATTAAAATTGAAAAATTAATGGCGGAGGGCAGCGGCAGCGTGCCGAAATTATTTTTCATGAGCAACGGCGTACAGAATATGGAGAAATCATCGGCGGGGATAAATGTTGATCTTAGCGTAAATTCCACATTGCCAATTGTAGCATAATACACTCAAATGCAATTTTTACGTTCGGAGTAGTCCCACTTACGTTTCATAATAAGTATTCACTAGTTTGTTAGTCCATGTGGTCCAGAGTTGCGTCCATTCGTGGTCCAGAGTTATGTTGATTCGTAGGATCGACAACGACAGCCATGTTGATATTATAGATAACAAATACATGACGCAACAAAGAACACAACTGACGTCAGAGTCGGCACATGCGCAGTCCAATTTATTTAGGAAAAGCAGTCTTGGAAAAGTCACCTACATTAAAGGCCGTATTGTATCAGATCAAAAAAGGCAACTAAAATCAACAATTGCTATAAGCGCAAATTTGCTAGGTGCTGCCATCTTTAAACCAAGCGGCGAAATTTCAAATTAACCTACGAGGGTGCCAAATTCTGCCAACCGATGACGCCACTAGGTAAATCAAGCCCCAAAAAGCATGGTAACAGATTGTGAGAAGGCAAACTAAGCAGTACTACATGAAAATACAAACAACGTTTCGAAAATTTTCAATTTTCGTCATCAGGTTAGCACTAAAATTAAAGCATGGCAAAAGCCACTAAGTCATCCTACGTTTAAAAGCATAAAACAGTTATTTAAAACGGATAAAAACCACCAATTTCTCCCCTCAAAAGAGGCAGAAATGGCAGCCGAAAAGCAACGACCCACCTGCTCCGTTGGAATGCCACGTCGCAAGGCAAGTGTATGCAAATCGGGGTCACGTGTTTCAAAGGTGTGATGCATTCGTTATGTTGGTTTTACAATATGCCTGGCAAAAGAGTTGAGTTTAAGAGTTTTAATTACTGGAAAATATTCTTTTAGAAATTTATTATCTGGCACTAAGTGGTTATGTACGGATAGCGTTAGTGTATGGATGACAAGCGTTTCAAGATTAATTCGTGCCCTAGTCTGTTTTTAACAAAACAAGATTAATTTGGACCTTGGCCAAGTCGGGGGTGTGGCCTGTTGCGTATTTGTCAGGCGACTTGCCTGTTGAAAGGCAGTGTTGCACTAAAGAATTTGATTCGACTTTTAATTTGAAGTTTGATTTATGGGATGCCATACGTTACTTAAGTTTTTGAAGAGATTGTCCTACATATGTAGCAGTACAGGTTGGCTCCGTACAGGGAATTCGATAAACAGTATTGCATGTGGAAAACATGTCGTCTGATTTGTTATTGTTTTTATTTTCATGATGAATGGTCACCTGCTTAATATTTTGGTGGCTGTTTGAAACAAGTCGGATGTTATTGATGTTAAGTTTCTTCTTAAGGACTTCAGAGACGCCTTTGAAGTAAGGCAGAGCAATTAAACTCGTAGGGAGGGGAGGGGGAGGGGCGTTTTGGGAGTCAAAGCTTTAGAAATTAATTTGTTAACGTACGCGAGTGGGAACCCATTCTCAACATACTTTTGCAAGACGTAATGAAATTCATGCTGCAATAAGTCAGCATCACTGGTGTGTGAGACAACACGTTTAACTTCATTTATTACTACATTACTTTTGTAGTGGGCATCAACATAGGAGTTGTAATGCAGGGTACGAGTCGACTGCATACTTTTTCTGAAGTGTGTGAATTCGATTAGGCTATTATGGTTAATAATGACGTTTACATCTAAAAATGGGATGGCATTGTTTTTAGAGGACTCCATAGTGTAAGTGAGTAATTTAGTGATGCTGTTGAGAAAATCAAGGATTAATAACTTAAGTTGTGTTGATAGAAGTGCTAAATTATCGTCGATGTAACGCTTGTAATATTTAATTATGTGGAAATTTTTCAATCAATTTATTGTCGACTGCATTCAGAACTATGTCACAGAAGAAAGTTGAAAGTGAGTTTCCCATAATCATAACATAATAAAGTGTGGTCGGGTTATGTTAATGTTCTGTTATCATACACGGCGATAGCCGTATATATATAATTGGAGTCGTCTCTCCAGCAAAACTAAAACTATTAATTTCTCCGTTCCTATTCAATATATTTTGACCAAACTTGGCCAGATAGTAGGTAGGTATGGGAAGTATACTTATGCCAACTTTTACGCAATGCCGTGCAAGAGTAAAAGTAGGGAGCCACACGTAAATTTGAAAACTGTTCACTTCTTGTTGTTGTTGTTCTTATTCTTGGCTGACACGGTTTCAGAAAAAAAGTACTGCACCTACCTAAAATCTGAAACATGATCTGAGCCAGAAATTCCCTGGGCTTCATGCATAAAACTTTGTAGTGCGACACCATGGCTGTAAAAAAGGTACACGGATTACGAACAAAAACGTCAAGTGTGCAGTAAAAAAAAAATGGGGTTATATAATTGAATTTTCACTTGTTAAAATGTACACGGATAAAAATTGATGATTTTTAATTGAAATAATCAAATGTGTACAATTGATGCACAACAGCATCTAAACAGATGCAATTTTCTCAATTGTACTGATATGATTATTTCACTTAAAAATCATCAATTTTTATCCGTGTACATTTTAACAAGTGCAAACTCAATCATATAACCCCCTTTTTTATGGCACACTTGGCTTTTTTGTTTGTAATAGGGTTATTTTTGGTTAGATGACATTTTTGTTATTCAGTTAATCAAATCAAGTGCTGCACTTCATGGGAAGTGGATTCTTTGAAAAATACCATTTCAGGTTGTACGAAGTGTAGTTATTCTTATGGGACCGGTAGACATTCATGCAGTTCGGATCCATGGAGTTAATATGTTGACCCGTAAGCTTTAATTTTTTTCCTGAATTTAAAGGCGCATTTTCACCTTTTCAACTCCTAGATGCAGCACCGTACAATTGTGAGGTGCTAAGGGAGTGGACGATAAGTTTCGAGTCAAGCTCAATTCCTATTCACTCCTTACTGCATAGCTAGGGGACTATACACAATAGCCTCACATATTAGGCATCGGCATCAAGTTTTCCCCTTGAACCGACCCTGGGTTTAGCTCCAGAGTGACAGCTAGCAGGCTGCCACTCCACCACAAAGTCCCGATTCCGGCCCAGCCGGCCAGTTTTTATACTGGCCAGGAGGGGGGGGGGAATCCCCTTCAGGTTTTACGTCACGTGACAGGCTAACTGGCATGAACCGGTTCCGACTAGTTGAGTAGAGGAGCAGGCTCGTTACCCGGCTGTTGGCGGTCTGCCAATAGCTGCGTTTAGGCAGATATTGAGAGAGTGCACAAGCAGCGCATGTAACTGCAAGGCGCACCGCATAGTGGCGCCTCGCTATACATTATAGCGTGTTACACAATCTTCGAGCAATATGAAGTAAATAGCGGTAAATTAAAAATGGAACGACACTATTCGCAGCAGTGCCACGATTTTCATTACTAAAACGAGATCACGTGACCCACATCAGCCTATTGGATGACGGAGAATCTGGGGGGGGGGGGGGGGGGATTGAGGCTTAATGGCGCGTCGACAACTTGGTTATTAGCGCCAAGGAGAATCTGGAAAGTGGATGATGTGTTTAGAATATGGACATTGGTATCGAAATGGTGAACAGGTGTCTTTAAGTTTGGTGAGATGGGTTATAGTTTTACCTACTCGTACGTGGGATTCTATTGGTTACTCGGGTTTTGGTTGAATTAAATGAATCGTGTCATGATTGGCAGGTTGTAACTTGGCGCATCAACTACGGATCACACAAATGAAAGTTAAGATAAATTTAAATTAAAATCTTCAGGAATTATAGATCAGACACTCGGAATGGGTCTGTCATACTCTAAAACCCGTCGCACCCCCTCACGCATGAAATTGTGAAATGTCAGCCTCTCTACCAGCTTACAGTTCTCTCAGAATTGGAGTTCCAGCTTTATAGGGGCTAAACAATCAGAGGTATTTCTTCAGAAGCATAGCATAATCTTTGGAAAAGTAAAAAGTGCTAGGTCCTTTAAAAGGCTGATGAGGGTTGTTTAATTGTAAAAATGCACTGCTCATACGTTACATTCTTTTAACTCTAAATAACTCAACTACAATACTAAATACAGAGAAGCGGGCCTAGTTCACATAAATTCACGGATTCGAGACCCAGTCAGTTTTCTTTCTCAGATTAGTGTATCTTATTCTTACAAGGTAGTTTCAAATGCTGACTTTCAATGATACTAAACTTTCTATAAACGAAATCATCCGTTTTAATCATCCGACGATAGCAATTTTACCAAACTTCACCATAACATTTCATAGTTAATAAGTATCACAGGTTTTCAGCATTTTTACTGTCTCTTGATTTTCTTGATTGTGTTAAGGTTACAGTAATCAGAGAAACTGAACAAGACTAACAATGGCAATGGCCCTGGATCGTTCATATTTGCAGATTGCTCTCTTCTCCAATGCTGATATCCCTCTAGCCAGTTACTTGTTTCCAAAAAGTAATTTTCATTCCCACGGAGATATTTCGTTTCAAGTGTGGATGAGCACAGTAAGTATACTTATTTCTCATCAAAGTAGTAATAAAAGTAATTTTTTAACCAATTCAGAAAACAATGAATGCAACATTCAAACGGCTCACGTGTCTACATGTGCATGCACTATGTCATTGGAAATCGAATTTAAGTTCATATACATTTATACAATGATCAAGCTAAGTTTAAGCATATCTGTAAGCCCCAAAAATATGATTTCTGCACCCCTTGTAGTTTAGGC
>JAHWFP010111322.1:0-10559 GCA_023313725.1 Lithobius niger
GCGCCACATCAAGCTGATTGGAAATTGCGAAAAAGAAAATGATCTGGGTATCCACAGTTGGGTTGGCGGGAAAATGGGTCCTGGTGACGAAAACGGGATTGCACGATTGGAATGCGGATTGAACGAGGGTGCCTTTTCTACAGTGCAGCTCGACTTCGATTCCCCATGTCGGTATTTGGACTGCGGTGAAACTCGCTGCATTGCTGTTGCAGAGTTTGGGAGTTGGTTGGAAATGCAAGTTAGGGAAATAAGGAAGGATGGACCGGTCTTCTGTAAAAACGTAATTTAGTATTCAAATTAACAAACAGATTCGGCTTTGTAGATACGTAGATTCATACTCTTTTGTTTCAAGGTTTTGAAATTAGAACAGCAATAAACCTGGCAGACTCAGGCTTCCCTAAGTTCCTGAGGTACATTTAACAAAAATTCAAAATTTTAATAAAGTTCTCAGCAATACTCCTACATTTACGTAGGAGACGCGAGATTTCCTTTCACACGTGTAGAAAACAGCACATGGAAAATGGTGAAAATAAAAAATTTAAAGAAGACTCCAGTGTCATTGCCCAACACGTTATAAAAACTGGACAAATTCTAGTGAGGCAGTATTTTATCAGAAGTTTATAAAAATATTTATTGATGCAGTTAATGCAAGCATCTTATCTATATATATAATTACAGAAGTCATCTGCAGCGCAGCAGCAAGCAGGACATACGATGCCATCTCCGCCATCTACCGACGGAAAGCAAATTATAAGAGTAGCAGCCAAGGCCCGCTGAGATAGTAGCTGCGCCCAGAACGCAACGGCCAGCAGCGAGAACATACGATGCCATCAACCGACCGAACGGCAAATTAAATGAGGGGGGAGCGAGACGGTGGGGGGGGGAGAGGAGAGGGGAGCGAGTCGACGTGGAATGAGCGAGCGACGCGAGCGACTCCGCTAGTATATTATAATACAACAAATCGCACTAACGAATTTAAGTAAACATCACTTGACATATAATACCCGTGATGCTTTGCTTGCCTTCAACTTGTTGACTTTACCTGGTTCAGTACCTTGCATGCTAAGAGTTTTTATTGTATTGTTTTAAATTATATTATTCCGTGAAACTAATGAATTGTATTATGTTGTAGCCTCTCAGAAGAAAAACGCATGTTTCAGAAAATTTGGAGTTTTATTGAATTAGCGTTAAGGAAAATGTAAGTGGCAGTTTATTTTTACCGTTCTTGCGATGTGTATTATTCAGGTCATCATACAAAAAGTGACGGAACCACACCTGCGATAATTGGAGTAATCAACTGGTAAACGCAGTATCTGATTAGCACGGACATTTCATTAAAATGTTGTACGAGATACACAATTCTGTTAATAGAATTGTGGAAGGGTATAGCTAAATGGAGGCACCATTAGATAAGTCAAACTCCGTAATAACTGCATAGCTAATGTCTGCGCAGCGTATCTTGAGTCCTACAGGTATTTTATGAACGGCTACATCTTCCTGGAGGGAGCGGCTTTAATCAACGGCCGCCATTGTTTTTGTAACCATCTAGGATATCGACAAGGTACTCTGCTATCGAAAACATACAATCGATTATCTGTGTTCGTTCTGGGCGAACTCAAGATAAGCCGCGGACATTATAGCTACATTGCTTTTATCCAGCGATATGAGACGAAAAGATGGGCCACTAACTAGCTCATAGGTTGTAAATCCTATTGATAAATATAACTAAATATAAATATAAATATAAATATAAATATAAATATAAATATAAATATAAATATGTGGAAGTCTGCAAAATGACTTGTGCTTACCGTTTAGCAACGAGGAGTTACAGCCAGAATCGTGCACAAGAAAAAAGGACACTACGTTACGGGAGGTCAACCTCCCATCTTCAGGTGAAAATGAAACGCTTAACACATATACAAAATTCATGGCAGTATCTGCCGAGTCACCAAATCCATACAAACAAACCAGTTTAGGCATAGTCCAGTCCTAAGACTTAAAAATATTTTACATACCAATTCATACGTGTTGCCAGATGGGCGCTCGGAAATTGAGTGGTTTCAGCAGAATACACAAGGATAAAGTGATGTCACGTGGTTTTGACGACATGGCCAGGTCCAAATGATATAGGGTAGTTTAGTTACACAGCTTTTTTTTGAACTTGTTGAATTTGTTTTGTTAGGTTGTAGGTTGTTGGTGAAAGGAGTTGATATAGGCCAGAGCCTGCAAAGGCTACAGGAACGTCTCAATTCCCACAAATCGAATTTCAAATTGCATACTGAATCCAGTTCATTGGTTCAGCACTGTTTCAAAACAGGAATCACCCCCAAAAAGCTCTCAACAGGGCACGCACCTGCCCTGGATAGGACCGAGAAACCTTTCACAGAGAAAAACACCATGGCAAGAATAAACCAAGAATCCATTATCCTTACTCATGTACCTCCTGTTTACAATCATTTAATTCCAGAAATCAAATTTCTAAAAGAATATTTTCCTGTTATCAACAACCTATTGAAATTCAAACAAGTTCGAGAAAAACCCATTTACCTAAACTACCCTAGATAATTTGGACCTGACCATGTCGTTCAGAACCACGTGACATCACTGCCTCCTTGTGTATTCTGCTGAAACCACTCAACTTCCGAACGCCCATTCGGCAACACGTATCAATTGGTACGTAAAAGCCTTTTATAGTTTTAGGTCTTGACTATACGCCTAAACTGGTTTTTGTGTACGGATTTGGTGACTCGGCAGATACTGCCATGAATTTTTATATGTGTTAAACTTTTTATTTTCACCTGAAGAAGGGAGGTTGACCTCCCCAAACGTAGTGTCCTTTTTTTCTTGTGAACAATTCTGGCTGTAACCCCTTATCCTCTAAAAGTGCTGAAACTGTGCTCAATACTATTTTGGAAGACAGGAAAAATATCAGCAAGCAAAATTGATCGGAATAACCAATTGTTATTCACGGCCATGGCCTGATGGGAGGTAATGGGGGGTTTGAGAAAAATGTTACCACCATATTGTCGGTGACCCATCCCCCTCCCTAGCTTCAAGATCCTGAAAAAATGTTGCATCCCCCTCCACCTCCCTCCCCTGGTCCAAAATTAAGCTGATCCCTTCCACCAAAAATTAAAACAAAAGCGACAAGTTGGCAGTAGTAAGAAAACTTCCCTTGTTTTTGACGAAAGGAGTTTTGACAACACTCAAAGGTGTGTTCTAATTTAAACCTATTTTGCAATGCACACTTTCCTCGTATGATCATACTCCAGACACCATCAGCATCTGAGAGACGAAGAAGTTAAGGACTCTTTTAGAAAGTTTATTGCAAAACTTACGCAAGCCAGGATTAGTCTTCACGTGTTCGAAACCTTGTAAGTACTTAAATCGAGGGGGTCTGTGGGGGAAAGGGGTTGCCCCGTAGAAGTTGTAGTATATTTAGAATTTTAACTACTTTCTCTTTCTTCTCCAGTTCGGTCAAATAGCTTTTTTTTTTAGTCTACCTTGCTCCTACCTAAAAAAAGTAGCTGACTTCCCACCTCAAAAAAATCTAAAAAATTCATGACCCCCACGCCAATTACCTTTGTGTGCAGCAACCCCCCCCCCCTCCTCCCCCAACCACCGCCAATAAATCATGACCATTCCCTAAACATCAAAGTTTAAACACACCAAGTTTCTTTCAACAATTAAGTGCCAACGCGTTAAAATCACTAGTCATAGAGGGTCGGAGGCAATCCACGTATATTGTTTTTACTTTTCATTTCAGTTTGCTAAATACAAATATTAGAAAAGCCATCCCCATTCTTAACACGAGATTGTTGTTGTTCGTAAACTTATAGGGGAGCACGGAAGATGCAAGTCGAAAAAGCAAAATAATAATTTCAACATCTCGAATCAGATTTCGAGAACATTCAGGAGTGCCAACGTTGCACCTACAGACTCGTAGATTTTCAGATGAAGATCGAGTAAAGCTGTTGGAGCGTTTTGGCAGCTTGTGCTTTCCTCTTTGGTCTGCGTGCATTGCTTTGGTTGGGGGGGCCTTCGACTTCCCCGACAGCAAACTTGCAGGCCGATACAAATTGAATTTGAAAAGGCCTGCTTGCGCCGAAAGGCAAACAGCTTTACGAGGCTTAAAGGCCCAAGCAAACGGGCCCGAAGATGGCATTGCTATTGCCTTCTCCCGTCCATCCCTCCCCCGACCGCCCCATGCCATTCTGAGCCCAATTGTCGAGGACTTACTCCCATTCTAAGTTGAACTTCTTCTCTTATATGGCAAACGTCCAATAATTATTTGGGGAGGTAGATATGGAGGGGGGCGAGAGATGGAGGGTTGACTCGGTCATGTGTTTACACTCCGATCTCATTTCGATTAAGTCTAGAAAAATCCGACGCTGTAGACGCAAACACAACTTTTAAGACCGGTCCACGTGCCGACGGACGGTACTTAAAAGGTCCGGGCCAAAACGGATTCGAGAAAAATAAAGTAAAAATTGCACACGAGCTGTTGTTGGAAAGTGTGTTTCGCAACGTTCCCCGCGCCAAATAAAGGAGGAAATTAAACCGTAACCACGCCAGGACCCATACAACGTGGAACTATTTTGATAATGGCACTGTGATGGCCATAAAACCTAAAGCTAACACCACGTATTTACTACCTTGCCAAAACTAGAGAAACTCGTTACTTAAGGGAGGGTTAGGTCCAGCTGCTAATGTAACTAGTATTAAAGAGAGTGATTTGTGTTAGGCTCTGTTTACGCAACTATATGGCAACGCAATGCCAAAGTTATACAACCAATAAACCTATCTGAAATGTCAACATCGTGTCCGTCATGGCCCTGGTGGCTCGAAATGAAAATTTAAGAGCGTGAGTTTATATAGGCGAAGGAATGAATGGTTTCTTCATGAGATATTCTGTATCCTATTGTCACAGATTGATCTTCGGAGTAAAAAAGCACGGTACCACATTATTAAAGTAAAAACCAAGCAGTGCTACAAGATAAAAAAAAACGAACAACGTTTCGAAAATTTTCAATTTTTGTCATCAGGTATGCATAATAAAATCAAAGCATGGCAAATGCCACTAAGTCATCCTATGTAAAAGCATAATCACAATAAAATAAAATAAAAGGGTACGATACCATCAATTTAAAAGGATAAAAACCACCAGTTTCCCCTCTCTGAAGAGGCAATGTCACCTGACAAACACGCAACTGGCCACACCCCCACCTTGGACAAGGGTCAAATCTTGTTTCAAGAAAACCATACTAGAGCACGTATTAATCTTGAAACGCTTGTCATCCACACGCATAAACCACCTGTACATAACCACTTAGTGCCAGATAATTAATATCTAAAAGAACATTTTCCTGTAATTAAAACACTTAAGCTCGACACTTTTTCCTGGCAACCCCCATAGCGTCAATGAATGGATCAAACCTGAAACACGTGACCTGATTTGCATACACCTTGCCATTCGACTTGATTTCCCCAAGACGAAGGTTGGGTGGTGCATTTCGGCCGCCATTTCTGACTCTTCTGAAAATTGTCGAAACCTTGTTTGTCTTTTTATCTTGTAGCACTGCTTGGTTTTAGTCTTCTGTACAGCCGTACCGGCTGAGAAGACTATTGCAACGACTTTGTCCGTCCGTCGCTTTTTTCAACTTCGCAACGGTACTAGAAATTGACGACCACTGTTTACAACGTTCGATTCAGTGTCAAAAGTTAGTTAAATAACATGGCAAATTAAAACATCGTTGTCTCCTTATAGCTAATAGACTTCTTCGACGTAACTAAATTAAATAATAACATTTCATCGTCAAATTGAAATCCTAAAGATTTGTGTTAACGCAGCCGTAAAAACAAAAACATTTTAGCTTCGTTTAAAAGAGTCTTGTCGCATTGTTGCATGAATGAATAGGCTTACGATCGAACCAAATGCTCCATTAGGCCTATCTGCTACTTACGAAACTAAAACTGCCGTTAAAAAAATTAAGCCTAAAAAATTAAAATTAGATCTAAAATCACGTTACCATGGCAACGTCAATAGTTGCTACGAGTCGCTGCTGCAGCGTTTCTCCTGTCCCTTCCCTACTACCACTGATAGGCTACGTTGCGCATTACGTTGTAACACTGTAACGGTGTGCGCGGAGGCATACTGTTTTGCAAAAATGAGTAGGCTTACTATATACAATACAAAACTCGGTTAGTTGCTACTTAGGAAATTAAAGTTGTAAATTAGGCCTACACGCTGACAATTATGCCTAAAACGTGAAATAAGCTTAAAAGCTAACACATTTGTAACGGGCAATTCTGATGGTTACTGTTTTTAGATTATATAATAGAGATAGCTGTTGCAATGCGTGATAGAGAAGTGTGCCTCACTATTGGTAGTGGCAGAACTGTACAGAAGACCGGATGCGACTAGGTAGCCGCTGTAGCCGCCTGTTTACTTTAATCATTTAATAATAATAGATTGATCTTGACAGCACAATGTGGTAGGTAGCTATCAGGTATAACACTGCTACCATGGCAACGACACTTTTGCCATTGGACTGTGTCTCGCGCCTGGCGTTGATCCTACGTTGCGTTGCAAGATCATCACATAAGGGTGCGTTTAAGCAATGACCCACCTTCGCATTCTGGCAGCTGAAATTGTATCGTGGTGTGTCGTTGCCAACGCTTCCTGGATTAGCTAAATCCTACATCGTTTGAGAAAATACTTGCAGTCTTATAATTCGTGACAGTAAAATAAAGAATTCCTCCTGACGAAACAATTTTCCCTCTCACTTCTAAACTCAGTTACTGACTCGTTTCGTTATGAGCTGTCAGAGCTAAAATCGCGGCCATGTTGCAATTTCAGATAATTTCTATAGCTTCTAGCTGCGAGATTGCAAAAAACAAGTCGCTGCGTAAATGCGCTCTGAATGCGGACTGAGAATAGCTGAGAGCTTGCAGCGTTCAGTAAGAAAAACCCTGCATCAGGTAATTTTCTCTTATCTTCCCACGAACTTTTCGACCTTTTTTTTTAAATCCTATGTGTACATAAATAAACATAAACAAATACTTCTAAACTAGTGTACCCCGGCGTAACATACGCTGGTCTAGCTGATTCCCGCTGATTCAACGCGGCTGTAATAGTCAGCATTATTGAAGTAATACTGTTTGTTTCTAATTGTTAGAGCGCATTATTATCCGTTCTCATTGTTGGCCGCTCGCCTTATTTCTTTGCTACCTTGGCAAGAATGAGTCTGCCCGCCCTCTTGCTGATTGTTGAAGCTTCGTTTGTTTAATCCTTCCTCACAATGCCTCCATCAAGTCTGCTTCAAAGTCTGCTCCTAAGCGAAATATATATATACATATATAGATTATTTTTAGTGTTTGACTTTCCGCTGTTATGTTTCCTTTATTCCAATGCACACCTTGGTCAGACGTGGGATTCGACCGTCCGTCCGCTTGCTTTATAATCGACCACTTTCACTACTTGGGTGCAGGGCCGTAACAAACGGAGCCTAGAACAACAAAGGCTGAAGAAAGAATGCATCCGATTTTCTTTTTATGTTACATTCTTTTCCACTTTTTTCTCGGCATTTGGACTTTTTGACCATTAAACTTGCAAGGTACAAGCAACAAAGATCAATAATCGTCAGGGGGCCACCATCTTCCTTCTCCTTCGACTTCCTGTGCCTTTCTTTTCCTGGAACCACTTTAGCGGAATACGAGTACGGCGTGCAATTTATGTCTGAATGCCTTTACATAAGCGGTATGGACGTAATGTGCAATGCGTAATATTGACAATGACTTTGCACCATACACATGTTCCGCTAAAGTGCTCCGTGGTTAGGAACGGTTTTGCAGGCTTAATCTATCCTTGCTATAAAAGAGAGTGGCATCAGAGTTCCTGCCCATTTACGGAAAAACCAAAGAGGACAGTCTCGTTAAGGCTGTGCCAGGACTGTTTGGACAGTTTTAGTGTTGATTTGAGGGAAGGATATCAGTTGACAGACGCAGTTTTCAGGATGGGGGTAAGGGGTAGTTGCATTTTCTATCCAGACCTAACACCGAAACCGAATCGACAATGAATTCAAAAACTGTTTTGAATCGGTTTTCGTAAAAATGTGATTCTTAATTTTGTATATTTAGGCATCTGACTTCGTTTATTCATTAACCAATCAGTGTTCGTCAATACTGCGTATAGTCTTTGTTTTTATACTATATACAGCAATTAAAAACTGTGATTTTCACTTCGTCTATATCTTACGTAAAAATGTAAAACTGAGGAGAACTTCTGTATTATCAGGAGCCCCACAGAAAAATAGGGTAGTGGTTTTCCATTAACCTCCACTAAACTGATAATCGAGGACCGCCTACAGTGGTCGGCACGGTTAGGGGTGTGTGTGTGTGTGCCAAAGATTAAACGACTAGAGAAAAGATGGTTCAATACGAGTTCAGGACGGTTTGGTTCTCTGAGAACACACCAATTTACACCGTGATGTGACGTCATATTACCCATTTCCGCCAAAGTAGCCCGAAAACCCACAGAGTGTTGCAAAGTTAGCCGTTGTTGTCGCAGGCAAAATAACACATAAAAAGGTAATTTACCTTAGTAAAAAAGAAAAGTATAATAAACAAAGATTAGTTTGTTTTATGAGTTTCCGTTTCCGCAAAGGAGTTTCCGTTCCCGTTTTATCTGAAAAACGTGACTAGTGGATTTGCACACAACGGAATTTTAAAAACAAAAGCTCTCTGTTTACATTTCTTAGCGGCAACGAGCGCGGCAGCGCGAACGAGGCACGTAATTTGGAGAAAAAAAATGACCATCATTTTCGTGAACAGCGACCTTGATTTACCCCAAATAACAGATTTTACGGAATAAAATCGAAAACAATTTTTTTTTTAAATGATGGTCATTATTTTTTTATTTACAAAAAAAAAAACCCCGTGCTCGCTGTGGCCAAACATATACCATCAGAAACCACGTCCAAAAACTTGCCAGGCGAGAGATAATTTCCGTTTATTAACTTTCTGGTCAAAATCAGGTTTTCATGTTGCGCTCTCATCTCGCAGTATGGCGGCATCGGCATCACTAGGGCTGTGAGCAGCGTTTTAACAGGTTTTAATATAAAAAAAAAATTATCGTTTTCGCAAGTTTTCGTTATTAGTTTCTGAACCGTAAAGACAAAAGGATTCGAGGGATAGGTGAATTAATTCGATAGCGTGAAAAGTAGCTCTTCTAAACCAGGCGCAATGGGTGTTTGCCGTGACGTCACCATGAGTTAGCCAATGAAGAACGAGAACAACGGCTGTTTGGGCGTCTGATCGGACTAGCCCAGTCACGTGATATGCACATCACAGCAAACAGCCATGGCGCGTGGTATATATAATTACCAAATTATCGTGATTACTTACTGACAAACATTATTAGCACACGATGATTAGCTTGTGTGATCGGCTTCGTACCGGGCGTCGCTGAAAGCTAACCAAAATAAGGCACGTAAACTCTGTAATTTCCGTATTGCACGTAATAATACAGGCAGACTTCCTAAATTTGCCAACGAAAACATCGATGGAAATTTCGGAAACATTTAAAACTGAAAAAAAAAAAAGAAGCGCCGCAAAAATGAAAGTAAAAGCGTTTACGATATCAAAGGCACCGCCGAGCCTTTTGGTGAAAATGATGTAAAGACGTTATTCGTCTTTCCGCACTTTCGAACAAAAGCAAAAAATAAAAATAAAAAATAAAAAAAAATTCGGCAGACGCACCTTATTAGATATTCATGAAGTTTTCAGCTGTTCCCTAATGTGAATTTATGTTTTAAACGGCCGCACGTTTCCTGTGCATAATGTGGCGTTATCCTTCAAGCCCTCGAAGTGCATAATTCTTCCTTTTTTTAATTGTCAGAATAATTTCAAATTCGTATAAACACAATTATTATTATGCTGTCCCTTTAATGTATTGTTAAGTAATTAAACCATCATGAAAAAAAATTAAATAAATAATCTTTTAAATAATTATTATGAAACAGAACATATGTGATACCCGTAAATTGTTTTTCTTCAGTGAAAAAACAATAATATAAAAATAAGTCACTCGGTAACCTAACTATGGTAGCATGTGCCAAAACTACTGTATTCCGAAATAATTTAATAAATTAACTTTGCACTCAGTAAGTTTAGGTATGTATAAACGAGTAAAGAAATAATTAAATAAAACATTGGCTAGTTAAAAGCAATCTATTTTGACATGCATGCTTTACTTTTGGATCATTTACACAATAACTAAACACAAGAATTGCGGTAAGAATACGTTACGTACGTCCGATAAAACAATTTAATTATTGCATCATCAAAACACGACATGGAGACCGCCATTGTTTTGCTGGAACGCGCTGAAATTAATGCCGGCTGATGTCACTTCGATTTCGACTCGCAGCCGATTGAGATAACTCTATAGGCTGTGAGAGCTCAAGCGTCTTACGGCCTTAGATTGCCACTACAACTGTCGGCCAGCTAAGGCCGTCGGACGCTTGCGCTCTCACAGCTAATAGAGCTATCTCAAA
>JAHWFP010111323.1:12348-43590 GCA_023313725.1 Lithobius niger
ATTAAATATTTCTTGCCAAATTCATGTTATTGTTAGTTTTCTTGCCACCCACAGCACCTCTGTAATAAACTAAATACAATTGTGGCACCGAAGTGGGTTATTTTTTGGGCAAATTTGGGAAACAATCTGTATAAATTATGACGATAAAGCGGGGCGCTCAATAAGCTACTTGCCCCGGGCGCTCAAACGCTTTGCTCCGGCACTGCAACCGCCCAAGGCAGCGATTGTGGTGTACAGAGAGAGAGCGAGCACTTCTTTAAGGGCGTATTTACGCCAAGACACGCCTTTGCAGTCTCGCAGCTAGAACTTTTAAATGGACATACTTCCCCGCGCCATTTTTCTCGATCCTCCACATCAAGTACGGCTCCAAAGGTCTATTTACTTATGTAGGGACAGAGATGTGGGGACATGGGCGGCCCTAACGTGATGAAACTAGAGTGTGTGGGAATCAATAATAAAGAGACTTGGCTGGGTTGAATATTTGATGGTTCATTACTGTTGGATGTTATATACAGCCTCGCCTGCCACGACTTAAGCCAAACAGTTCTTAATTATGACAATGTGATGGGTAAGATACAATGATTGACAGGGACATGAAAGTTTAAATGTGGCGGACTGGGGAAATTGGGGGAGGAAAAGGAACAAATTTCTAATAGTAAGGCCCAAAGATTACTTACGGGAAGTTTTAGGGTGGAATGCTGATTTTGGAATGACTAATAATATTTGATTACTTAAAATTAACAATATGTTGGCAAGGCAGAGCGCATGCTTAACAATTGGTTTGAGTTCGGCATGCACAACAATATAGTGACTTGAATTTCAATAATCGAGGCAGGGCACACTTAAGATCGTCATCCAGGCTCAGCTCAAGGGAATCAAGATGCTGGGTCAACAGTCCCAGCATCAGTTCGTCCAATATTGACGTTAACAGGAGCTGAGGCAGGATGAGTCACTACAGAATGCCCCCCTCCCTGAGACAAAAATGCAGCAGCTCCGTATGATGCTGATGTTTTCTTTAACTTTGAGTACTGCCACCTTGAACTTTGATTTTGTCGAACAGGCTCAGGACCCAAAAATAATGACATGAAAAAAAAAGAAAATACACAATATTACACTTAATAAATCGATCCCGGTTAAAGGAAACGGAATGGTTTACAAAAGTTCTAACTTATTAGTTGCCCAGCCCTAAATGCGGCGAGGGACAACTGTAAGACCTTACAACTAAACTTACAATCTAATTCCGTTCCACCTAGATCCCGGTAAATATTGGTACGGAGAGATCCTTCCCAACATCTAGGATTTTTAATAAATCAGACAGCGTTTATATTGAGGTTGTCAAACAGCCAGTGAGTTTAAGGGTTGACGGACATTTTTTATTTAAAATAGTGACTTGAGTTATTATGATACTCGTTAATGCACACGTCCGTCACGACTCAAAGTTCAGTGCTAAATGCAAAGACAAAGGTCGACCAAATAAGCTGGCTGCTGAGCCCAAACGCGTCTCAGTAAGAAATACTTTAAAAAGTATCAAGTATAATTTAAAAAGTAATATCTTCAATTAAATTAGATTGAAGGAGAAAAAAAGAATAAAAAAGTCTTTCAAAGGTTCGGTTTTACCTGAGTAAATTAATGCTGATAAAAATAAGCGCTGGTTCAAGTCAAGCATTTAATGAAAACGTTAGGATATATTTAAAACTGAATTAAATTCTCTTCAACGATCATCATATTTATGACAAGAAATAATGATGCAATTACAAAATAACTATGTTTGATTCGCATACTTAAAATAGCAGTCGCTAACTATTTACAAGAATACCGTGTGCAATCCAGATTATAAGTATATACACTCATGGATAGCGATGTTGCTAAGCAACTGGCTCGCGCTCATGTGAGAGCATTGTTGATGTCAACGCGTTCGTTCTATGAGCAGGGAGATGTAGCTGATTTGAATTACACGACTATGAAGTGCCCGCCCGTTTTGTTTGCTTATTTTCAGGTAAGTAGGCGTTATCAATTACTTTGGAAGGTTGAAATTAACTTATTAATGTTCATAGTTTTAAGTCATGCAACGATTAAGACACGATTGCTTTATATTTTTTAGAAACTGGATGTCAAAAACAAGATTCCGAATGCAAAAAAATAAGTGCGCTTATTCTCAAAGATGGCTGCCTCCAGGGCCGACGGGATTTCTTCATGGTTCCGAGCGGCACTATTCAACAGCTCAACAGGGGTGAACAGAGTTAATGCATCAAATTAAAATTCGTTAAATTGTTTGTTAATGAATGTTGAATGTGTGGATTGTATTTGTGTTCTTAAATACGAAATTTTATAGCCTACCAGGAAAAGAAAAAAAAAAAAAAAAGGGATGCATTAGCACGTTAATAGTATAGGCAACATCAATAATTATTTTTAATGATCATGGTGCTTAACACATTTTTTTTATTTTTGCGGTTGAGTGAAAAGGCGTTTTCGAAGGTAACCTGAGAAATTCGACCCGCTTTTTAGGGGAGAAAGACACGAAACTGCAAAAAATTATTACGGAGTAAAATTCGTAGTTAATTAAATTTAATTGCTGCGGCGTACAGTATCTTTTTTTTTTTTTTAAGGTTAATGCAAACTTCTTCGGAATAAGTGTCAACCAAATTACAATTGTTTTGTTGGTTCAATACAAATATTTAAATGTCGTGTGCAAGTTAGAATATAATTAAAATCTAACCTAAATGTTGATTGCACCGTTTACTCACCTTGTTACTGCATTTTTTGCACAGTTTTTGCATGATACAGTAAAAAGAACAAAATAATTCTGTGGTTCTTTAGAAGTTTACAGTGGACGACCTGCCGAAGACCCAGGACTGGTAAGTTTATAGCATCCAAACTTAAATTTGGGTTGGATTTATGGTGCTATAAACATTTTACAGTGCCCAAAAAAGTGTGATTACTTCGTAACGAAGTGGACGCATGTTTTTTTTTTAATCACTTAAGATGGGACGAATGAAGATAAATTTAGATTTTAAACTTCAGGAGTGTATGAATATTTCCACTTGACAAGTGGTGGACAACATTTAAAATTGTAGTAAATCCAGAGTAGAAACTGTATCTTGTGGCTAGGGGTTGTACATGTGAGCTGCAGTTTAGGGTTTAGAGGACCAGGAAAGGTTCTCAGCTTTCTACAAATTTTCGGCGAAATTCTAGAAATTTCATGTTGAATAATCAACTCAAAATTATAAAACAGTGACATGGACATTGCACAAAAATTGTCCTAACACCACAACACTCGAATACTTTAACTTGCCAATGGGCCTAGGAAAGGATTGCTACAATTTGTGCATAACTAGGATGTTTAGTTAAATTATGCATGCAAACACTTGTCTAGCCTAGGTAAATCACTAACATTTCTATTTTTTAAAAATCGCATTTTGGGTTACAAACGTTGCAAATGTTGGATGATATGGGCATACCAAAAATTTGAGGTACAACAATCTTAGTAAAGTTTGAAGCGTTGTCCAAAATTAAACGTCTGCTGTTGTCAATGGCGTAACCAAGCAGTAAAATTAACTTTTCATCATGAAACAAATCATTGGTTTTCAAGATTAGATAACATGACACTCTTACGATTGGTAAACATTTTCTGCCTGTAAATAGTTTTAGCAGTTAACATTTTAAAATATAGCCTACAAAATTCTATTTTATAGACACGTGATACAAGAACAAAATTGCGTCCAGATTTGTTCATTCTGGTTACCCATTTAAAGAAGTGATATCTTACATTCAAATTGTACAATCTTAGTTATTAAGCAAATTTCCATAGTTTTTGCATCAGGATTTATTGAGATTAAAATAAGATTTAAAATTCAATTATAAAAAGCTGTCCATTGGTGACTCTCGGGATAAATTAAGAAAACTACCGCGTAAAATAAAAAGTTTAAATCACTAAGGTAAGGGGAAAAATTGAATTTTGCACTTCTCTGCACTAAATGAGGTTAGTAAATTTTGCTAAAATCGCAAAATCACGCTTGGGTGGTGGAGGGTTTCCAGCGGGGCTTCTAGATCAAGTGCCTGTATCACCTAAGTGCTTACGGATCCGGCTTGGGCTTCCCCACTAAACTGCTGGTTAGGTTCGTGGTTCCACACTCAATGACTTCATTAGCTATACAGCCGCTTATCACTGGCACAGGCCGATGTCGGTAGAACCTTAAATACGGTTCCTCCTTTACAAACTGATGCGTTTGGTATCAACAGTTGACACACTCCTCCTGCTGCCAAATAGGTGATGGGTGATTTTAACCCGAACAGGGACCATTACTACTCTTCCCGGTACAAAAAGAAATCATAGGGGACCTACCTTCGTCCAAATTCAAAAACTTGAGTTATTCATTTTAGTAATTGGGTTTAATCAAAATGAGGGTTAATAGGGTACCTCACGATCTTGCTGCTACGGCGGCTATGCCTTGCAATCAAAAGGGTGATCCTATCTGTTATGGAAAGGGGGTCCAAAAAGAATACAGCTTTAAACTAACCGTCCAAAGTGACATTAGTAGCCAAATGAAAAATGGAGTTTAAGTTGGTTACCTTGCGCGAGTTAACACTTAAGTCCAAGGCGACCTACAAAAAGGGGGAAAAAAAAAATTACCTTGCGCGAGTTAACACTTAAGACCAAGGTGAAAACAAAAAGTACCTTGCGCGAGTTAACACTTAAGACCAAGGTAGAAAACAAAAAAGGCATTGCTTCCCAGCAAAAAAAAAAAACTCCAGAATTAAGTTTTCCAAGTTAATAAGAAACACAGATCTGATCAACGCGAGTTAACACTTTAGACTTGAAAGGTTCTGTGTCAAATTAAAACTACAACGGGTTTTTCACAATTTACAGCATTCGTTCATAGCAGTAAAATTGAGAAATGATACTGCCCTACTATCAAGTCTCCTCACTATGAATTAACCATAAATTGCCCGCATTTTCAACGGTTAGCATTAATACCATTTTCATCAAGCTAATTAGGTTCACTTAGCTGTAGCTTCTGGTGGGATCAAAAATTTACAAAAGGAATTGTGGGCTCTAAAGAAGTGACACAAATTTATACTGGTGTTTGACCAGGTCACTTGTAATGGATGAAAATCAAATTTTGAAAGCTAATGAACATAAAACATGCAAATGAGCTGAACGAAATAAAATAAAATAACGTTAACACAGTTTTTCCAAATCATTCAAATGAGTCACCAATCTAGATCTTGAAATGTTTCCCTTGGCAGTTGGACTGGCAATAAAATGTAGAAATATCAGACAAATTGGCAACTTTTAAAACTGAAAGAGTCTGGAATTACAAAGTTAAGTGAATTCACCAGGTATTTCGTCAACAACAGGTCTCAAGTTTGAAATATGTTGGTAACCTTTCTGCAAAAGACCAGTTGAAACTTCGCGAACTCTATAAACTTGAGGAGAAATTTTCTCCGCAATTTCATATGGTCCTACACATTTTCTTTGTAGTTTGGCCGCGAAATAACTATTCTTGTGTGATAGAAAATGACTTTTTACCCAAATTTTATCACCAACTTCGAATTCCAGAGGTTTAGGAATACGAGCATTTAGCTTAGCATATTTGTAAGCTCGATCAGAATGTCTAATCCGCCGTAATCTCTCCAAAGTTTTACGCAAATTACTAGTCAGTGTAGCAGCCCAAAGAGGTAGTGGCTGATCGAAAGTGTCTTGAATGGGAGGGTCTGTTCCTATATTTATCTCTCGGCCGAAATTTAAGAAAGCTGGGGTGTAGCCAGTTCTCGAATCAACCGAGCTGTTTATAGAAAGCATAAATAAAGGAAGTTTCTCGTCCCAGTCACGCGGGTTATCGCCGCAAAATTGTGCGATCATCCTACCAATTTTCTTACACTGTAGCTCTGCTGGGCTGTTAGACGCTGGATGGTAAAGGGTAGTAACTGATTGTTTAATACCAAAACGCCTGTAAAATTCCTTAGTAATTGAGCTCACCAGGGCGGCTCCATTATCACTCACCACGCGATGAGGTACCCCAAATATCGGGAAAACTTGATTAATTAACAGCGTGGCAAGCGTTTTCGTATCAAACTTTTTACATGGGTAACAAAGGAGATATCCGGTGAACAAATCTGTTACGATCAGTATATTGCGATTTTTACGCGGACTCTTGGTCATTGGCAGAGACTGCTTCCAATCTAAATGGATTGTGTGGAAAGGATGGTTCAAAGGAATGGTTTGTAGTCTACCAAGGGATCGTAAGCCATGGCCTTTATATTGTTGGCACAGATGGCATACCCGGACGAACCTATGGACCAATCTACTCATTCTTGGAAAGTAAAACAATTTCTGAACTCGTGCCAAAGTTTTTCTAGCACCGAAATGTCCTCCCGTAACCGTACTATGGTTAAGATCCAACACTTGCCGTTGTAAATTCCTAGGAAGAAATAGCTTTAGATTGGCTGACTCAAGGGGGTCATGCGCAAGGTCACAATATATTACACCTTGCTGGTCGTCATAGATGCAATTCGCTGAATATTTATCTACAAATCTCTGAATTGCGACCGAAGCAGCTTTCCAAGGTTTTCCCTGCAAAGCTAATGCTAACGTGTTCATGAATTCGTCTCTCCTAGTTTCAGCCGCTATCATTTCAACCGTAATTTGAGCTACCTCAACATTGCAGTTAAAACAATCGTTGTTGAATACATAAAATGGCTTGCTGAAATTGGGAATATGTACTTCCGTGAGGGGCGGATTCATGCGGTCCTCGTCGGGAGTGGTGACACCTTCAAACATCCGTGACAAACTATCCGCTGGAGCGTTTAGTCTACCGGGTTGGAAAACTAACTTAGCGTCCAATGATGACAAGAATACCAGCCATCGGGCTATGCGCCCTCTGTTGTTCTTATTGACGTCCATCAAAGTTAAAGGGTAGTGGTCTGTCACGCACAGTATGTCACCGCCTTCCACGAGATGGCGCCACTTTTTGAGGCCAAAAACAACTGCTAGCATTTCTCGTTCAGAGCAATTATAACGAGCCTCGGCCGAAGACAGTTTACGTGATGCCATATCAACTGTAACAGCATGGTCATCGTTTGGTCCCTTTTGGCATAACAAACAACCAACACCAGAGGCGCTGGCATCTGAATACAAAATCCATTGCTTGGTAGGATCAGGATGAACTAAAATTGGAGCATCTAATAAATAGCTCTTGATATTGTTAAATGCTTCATCCTCTCTGGGACCCCAAGACAAATGTTTTTGTTTGCTGTTTCGCAAGATGTCTGTCAATGCTGAAATCCTTTCAGCAAATCGAGGCACAAATCTGCGAAACCAACTTGCTAATCCTACAAATTTTCGTACCTCTTTCACAGTTTTGGGTGTTGGCCAAGCCTGTAAAATCTGTACTTTTGCAGGGTTTGCTTTTACGCCATCGTCAGTGACCAAATAACCTAAAACGAGTAGTTCCTTAACCACAAACTGATTTTTTGAAGTTGCCTGATAACCCTTCATTCACCATCATTGACAATGCTGCTTCCAGGCCAATCAGGTGCTCCTTCCAGAGCCTTGAACCGATTCCAAGATCATCAACATAATCGATGCATCCTAGGTGAAGTATCGGTTCGACACATTGCGCCATTGCACGACAGAAATTGGCTCCGCTGTTCCTCATGCCAAATTGAGCGCGAAGAGGAAGGTATTGGCCCTCAGTAGTGACAAATGACCCTATTTTGCCGCTCTCGGGGTCTAAGGGCACGTGCCAATATGCCATAGTTAGGTCCAAATTACTGCGGTATTTACATTTGTCGTAACGTGCAATGAGTGTATCAATTAGTGGTAGTGGAAATGGGTCACGCTGCACGTTCCGGTTGAGGGGGACGTAATCCACCACCAAACGAGACGTTCCGTCCTTTTTCGGCACCAAAAATACGGGGCAGCAGTGTTCACTAAAACCAGGAACTATTACGCCTAGGTCAAGCATATTTTTAACATGCTCGGCAACCTTCTGTTTACCTAAATAGCTTAAAGGGTAGGGGTGGCAAGCTATAGGAGGGGCTCCGCGAGTATCTATCACCATGGGAGGGCAGTGTTTAAATTTTCCTACTCTTGTAGAAAATGCATGGCGATACGTTACTAACAAAACAAAAAGTTGTTCCTTTTGATCCGAGTCCAAAATATCAATTTTATTCACCTTTTCACGGATCTCCTCCAGGGTGGGTTGTAGCTCTGCGTTGCCAACAATCGCACCTACAGTGGGAGGGAGCAAGCGCAAGGGGTTCCTACGGAGAGCATACACGTCGCCTTTGAATGGATGCCAAAACCAATAATTTCTATTATAGTTTAAAATCATCCCTGACCAAGTCAGAAAATCCACACCTAAAATTAGTGGTTGGATGGCATCAGGCATCTCGATAAATGGGTAAACAAAAGAATGGGTTTTAATCTGAATGGGAATGATGAAAAACCCAGGGCAAATACCCCAGCGCCCATCAGCATATCTAACCCGATATTCCCGCTTTTTGAATTTGAAACCCAAATTAATCAAATCGTCGTGTAAGCCCTCGTGCACAAAACTAAGGCTTGATCCACTGTCCAAAAGTGCATCGGCAATTTCATCCCCGATTCGCACACCAACGTAGCCACAAGGGCTACTTTGGGGCTCCTCAGGACCCTTAACTATACGGGGAAGTCCAAGATAATCTATTTTTTTGGGACGCTCAGCCCTTATCCCTCTGGGTATTCGATGAGGGTCGTCAGGTAACTGGCCACCGTACCAATGATCTTGCGGCGACGGCACTGCAAAGCCAGATTGAAGTTGTCGCCTGATTATTTTGGGTAAGGGGGAGCATTTGGATTTAACCCCTGAGTTGTCTGTGAGAGCTGGCTCACATTAGTGTTGACAGTGTTTGAAGCCCAAGCTGGGCGAAGCTCAGGATGCTTCATCCAACAATTTTTAGCTAAATGCCCAGATTTAAAGCATTCATTACAAACTACTGCCTGTCCTCTGGCTTTGTCTAAACCAGAAAATAATGATTTAGGCTGAGTTTTAAGCTGCTGATCGTTCTGTTTAGTTTGAGCAGTGGCAACAGTTGCTGGTTGAGAACGAGTTAAATCTGCAACTAACTTGGGAATAGAAAAATTGCCTGCCCTAACAGCCTCAACTAATTGTTTAGTTTGTAAACAGGAACTTATGTCATGATTAGCAGTGTTATGCAACTGACAAAATTTTCTCTCTGTTGCAGGTGCCGCCGCTGCAGGTGAAGACACTACAGGGACCTGTACAGAATTGGCAGAACGGCGTTGATTGTTTACAGACACGTTCGGGTTAGTCAAAGTAGGTATTGGTGCGTCAACGAATAAATTATGGCCAGTTTTTGAAGCTAAGTATGTTTCCATTCTTGTCGCATAGTTGTAAAATTCGACCAAGTTTGAAAAATCCCTCTGACAAGCATAAGGTTGAAACCTTTCAGACAGATTTTCTTTGATGATTTCGATGAGTTCCTCAACAGAGTAACTATCATCAAGTTGTGAAGTAATTGCCTCACATCTTCGAAAAAAAGTCTGGAAATTTTCATTTGACCCCTGAACTGTCTGACGTAATGTTGCGACTAAACGTCTATTTTTAGAAGGAGGGTAAAAGGTGTTTTTAAAAGCTGTACAAAATTCCCTGTAAGATGAAAAGGGTGGGTGCTGGTAAAACCATCTATAAGCTTCCTCTGTTAATGTTAAAGGAATGCAACAAGTTAAAAATTCCTCATCAGAATAACCTTTCACTTGCTTAATCTTAGACAGATCAGTCAGGAACACATATGCTGGAGTGGAAGATGCTAGCCCACTAAATTTAGGTAAATCTAAAGCCTTAACTTTAATGTCTATCCCTCTGTTCACAGGTGTAGCTGTAGAAAAAGGAACATTACCCAAATTCTGATCAGTGCAGGTTGGAAAATTTGGTGGATTGGAATCTGAAAAAGGCTGGTCTTGAACATGCAAAGGATAAGTTTGAAATTGAGTGTAAGGTGGCAAAATTCGGTCAACTTCTAAAGGTTTAACCAAGCTCTCATTTTTTTTATTAATGTGCAACTCCATTACAGCCTTTGACATTTTCTCAACCTGATCCAATTTATTTTCCAAAGCCTCATATCTATCCTTACAAGACTTAGAGCAAGAAACTCCTGAACTGGCTTTGCTACTGCAAGAACTCGAATGAGTCCTTAAAAGTTTAGGATTTGTTTTTAATTTAGAGCCGTTACGCACCTCTAAATCTAGATTAACTTTTGACTGGCCTGGCAACACATTAGACTGTAACTCAACTGATTCAACAAGTTGTTTAGGGATAGTATTCTTTGCTAAAGGAACCTTAACAGTTAAAGATTTTCCTTTTGGTCTACTATTTTCAATCATTTGTAACTGAGAATCACTAAATGGAAAACCATCGCCAAAAACATGCACTCCTGAAGGATCAGGTAAGCTTACAGCCTTAAGTGATGCTAAATTGATGTTTTCTGAACTTACGTTTTTAACCCAATCTTTGCATCTAATTTCCTGCTCCTTTTCAGTTGAGGAACTAGTAATGCTCGACGTTCTGTGCCGTCGTGGCTTCTGAATGGGCACAACTCTGCCACACGATGAAGTAGGGTCAGTGACAAACCTACGAGTTGCTGCTAAAACTTCTCCAGGGGCTGACAGACGCATAGGAGGAGTTACTGGTTCTCTTCTTGAATTCTTCAGGGGGTCTGAATGGCGATGTTCAGCTAAACTCCTGGCTAGGATTGACGGTAACGACTTTAATAAAAACTTCAGCTGGTCTGACGACAAATTTGAAGTAAAATCGTCTAACTCCATTTCTTCTTCTCTAGAATCGATGGAATACTGGTCAGACTCAAAACTTCTGGCAGCTGACGAAGTTGTGCTCGGGAGATAACTTCCTTCAGATTCAGGTTGGCCAAGAATTGGTTTGTTTAAAAGCTGCTGTCTTCGAGGGAGTAAACGCTGAACAGGTGCAGAACATGGCTCAGGTACACTGCTTAATTCTTCCTCTCGAATCTTCTTCTGTAACAGCCTACGTCTAAAATCGTCATTTCTTTTAATGTCAGCTTGCCTGCCATCTTCATCTAATTGAGCTACAGATATCCTCTCCAATGGCTTACTACTGCTGGACCAGGACTGGTTGAAAACTGGAGTAGAATGAACTGGATTTGATGTAATTTTTTTACAAGCTTTCCTTGTCATCTGTCGTTTTCCACTACTTTTGCTGCTTGAAACATGTGATGGTGAACCATGGACAGAACGAGCCTCAGTTTCCCTCCTGGGTAGAGTCAAACCTTCGTTTTTAGCCAAACGTCCTGAAGGCCCAGGGCTAACTGGTGATGAATGGAAATAAACATTGGTTGTTGGTGAACTCTCTGGCTGATACTGCAGGAACCTGCTACTGTAATCCACGTAAAAAGGACTTGAAATTGGGAATGGATTCACCTCTTCACGCTGATCCAGAGCTTTTAAAGCAACAGAACGGTCAAAACAGTCGTCCAGAGAAACGGTAAGTGGCGAATTTTCTGTTGTGGCTTGTTCACTCCCTTTTATATCGTCCAAAACAGTTGATGGCGTCACAGTCGTGGTGAATCTGGATGCTTCCAGCCTCGCTTTTGTTGCACGAAGCGGGTAACGTGGCGTGTCTTCGTCCATTGTTTTTATAAAAACTTATACACTGCCCTAAACGGGTACAGGACAGGGGATTGGAGGGATTTGGCTTCTCCTAACAACCCTGACAACTTCATTTTTATGACTCCAAGATCCTCAACATTGCATGAGAAATTGGGGGTTCGAAATTCAAATTTTTAGCGTTTTGGCCGAAATGCACCAAAAATGTAGGGACATGAAAGCTTGCCTAAATTGGGGGAGGAAAAAGGAACAAATTTCTAATAGTAAGGCCCAAAGATTACTTACGGGAAGTTTTAGGGTGGAATGCTGATTTTGGAATGACTAATAATATTTGATTACTTAAAATTAACAATATGTTGGCAAGGCAGAGCGCATGCTTAACAATTGGTTTGAGTTCGGCATGCACAACAATATAGTGACTTGAATTTCAATAATCGAGGCAGGGCACACCAGGCTCAGCCATCGTCATCCAGGCTCAGCTCAAGGGAATCAAGATGCTGGGTCAACAGTCCCAGCATCAGTTCGTCCAATATTGACGTTAACAGGAGCTGAGGCAGGATGAGTCACTACACTTACCTTTAGTCTTTCCCTTGCTAAAAGTCCGTTTTAAAATGTGGCGTCTAGGAGATTTTCTGTTGAATATTGGGGAACTTTATTTACGTTCTTCCAGAACGTATATGATGCATCGCGCGCCTACAATGACCTTGAAGTTTTATCTGTGTGCGCGCAGTACTAATTTTAATCGTTTGTTCGTAATTACTGTGAGACCAAAAATCTGAAAGGCTAATGCAGTAAAAATTAATATTAATTATTTCAATAGATCGCCGAAGCAAAATTATATCACTAGTTTAGAAAATTATAAATCGTGATTTTAAAATACAAGAATCATTCCGGTTTTTGACGACACAATCAATGGGTTCACGGTGGCTGGACTATTAGGCGCAATGCCAACTGAGACAGTACCTATGTTTTTCACTGCGAGGAACGAAGCTACCGTCTCAGTTGACCTTAGCTGCGGTAAATACGCGGATGTGATCGTCGCGTGGGTGTTATAAAGCAGGCGGAAGGTTACAAGGCAGGCCGGATGTTGCTTTAATCACTATGGTAAAGTTGTCGTTGCCATAGTCACCACGCTACCTGGATTAGTTAAGTCCGACGTCGTTTGAGTAAATGCTTTAAGTCTTTTAAGCCGTGGCAATAAGATAAAGAATTCCTCCTGACGAAACTTTCACAGTGGCTTCTGACCTTGCATTGTTGACTGTTTTCGTTGCGAATCGACAGAGCTAAAATCGCCGCCATGTTGGAATTTCACGAACCATTCAACGACGGATTACAGTCAATGCGACTGCTTCCATCAAAACAGACGTTACGGGTCTACTGTTTTAGAAAGTGCTTGCTTGATACATCGCTGAGCAAAATGACGGCTAATGTCCGAAAGAAGGATTCTAACGTATTTTCACCATCGTATGCACACCATCACGCTCGAGGCAATGACTTGTTATATTCTTTTAACGTAGCTGGGACACTGTGTGTGACGATAATCTCCAGTGTTTGAATTAACTACGCTTACAGAAATAACCCAAGTAAAGAAACACTGCACGTCCGCCATCTTAGTCGGCTGATTCCAGCAGAAAAACCACCTCGAAGACCCCATGAGCCCGATGCTTCAGCAGTGACGTCAATCTGGAGGATCGGAAAATTAACCGCGCGTTTAAGAACAATTTTGATTAGCTGTGGCGACAGCGTGGAGTTGTGAGAGTTTTAGAAAGTTCGGTGCTTAAGGCTAACTAAGACTGAAGCGGCATTCCTCTCTGCCTACTCAGTTGGCCTTCCTGAGTGTAGAACACTTTATCCTCTCTCCCTGGACAAATAGGGTAAAGGAATGCAAGAGCTACAGAGGAGGACTACAGACTGTTCTGTTGAAAGACCCAAAAATGACTTTAGGACAGGCAGATGGGGTCTGTGGACGAAAACAAAACATGGTTACGTGATCCAAATCCGCTCGTTTGGCCGCCGTACTGGAAAATGGCAGCCGAAAACACCATTTTACTTGAAATTCATATCACATAAAAATTTCCTGCAAAAGTTGTTCAGAAATAATAGTTCTATAGCCTATCATTTTGGTCTTATTAATTTGGTAATTATATTGAACTAGCGGAGTCGCTCGCTTCGCTCGCTCATTCCGCATCGTCTCGCTTCCCTCGCCCCTTCCCTCCCCCCGTCTCGTGCCCCCCGCCCATTTAATTTGCCGTTCGGTCGGTAGATGGCATCGTATGTTCGCGCTGCTGGCCATTGCGTTCCGGGCGCAGCTACTATCTCAGCGGAGATGGTATCGTATGTCCTGCTTGCTGCTGCGCTGCAGATGGCTGCTGCACTGCAGATGGCTGCTGCCGGCTGCTGCAGATGGCCGCGTTGCGGAACTTGTGTAATTATATTTATACTTGCCATGCTAAATTTCCGTTGGTTAAATCCCGTTAACCAACACCGGAAGTGTGTGTCATCGCAAAAAGTGTGGGTTATCAAGTTACCTCACACTTTTGCCGATAACCAACACTTTTGCCAATAACCCACACTTTTGACACTTCCGGATCACGCGACCGGGAACACACACCAACGACCAAATTACATCGTGAAAAGAAAAACGTAACGCAATAAAAACGCACAAAACTTAATTACTTAAAAGGAATGAAATCCCATCCCTGCAAACTCTTATACATCTGGCCAATATCTAAGCCATTCACGCTGCGTTAACTCCCCCCTCCCCCTCCCTCGGCAAACTAAAGTGCAATGACCTTCATTCATATCGCTACCCTATTACCTAGTTTTTAAACAATTCTCAAATTACAAACGCTCAAAATGAATTACATACCTTCCCAGAATGTCATTCTATCCCTGCAGCCTTTTATCGAAGTTCTATCACTCCGAAAAGCCTCGAAAACACAAGCGACCTGTCTAGCGTGAAATACGGCGAAACGACGCTGCCCAATCCCCCACAAACGGACGCAAACGACGACTCGTCTACCAACCACTCCACCCTCAGTAAACTAAAATGGAATGACCTTTCACAAAACACAAACACGTTTTAATTAAATACGAGTTAGCTTGACGTCCCAACCTTGATATAAATATGTTATTTATTAAAGAACTATTGGTTATCGATTTTTAAACCACGGCTGCGAAGATTTGGCCGCTCGACATGCAAATCGTCTCGGGGCTTCGCCCCTCGACGTATTTGTATGTCTCGCGGCCAAATCATCGCAGCCGTGGTTTATAAATCGATAACCAATAGTTTTTAACCAATAACTATTACATATAGATAACTATACTTATCACGCTATCGACTTAATTCACGAAAGGTTTATTAGTCGTTACGGATCAGAAAATCATAACACAATCCGCCGCAAACGATTATTAATTAAAAAAAAATAAAATTAGTAAAACATGTTAAAACGCTATCACAGCCATAGTGCGGCCGACGCCAAACGAGACGAGAGCGGAACAAGAACAACCAGAACATTAGTAAAAGGAAATTATCTCTGGCCGGACAAGTTTTTGGTTGTTGTTTCTGATGTTATATGTTTAGCCGCAGTGAGCGAGGCGCGTAATTTGGGGGAAAAATGACGACCATTTTCGTGAATGGCGACCTTGATTTAAAAAAAAATATATTTGTTTTCGATCTTTCCCCGTAAAGTCGTAAGTTCGGGTAAATGAAGGTTGCTCTTCACGAAATTTATGGTTAATTTTTTTTCCAAATGACGTGCCTCGTTCGCTGCGGCTAAATGTATAACATCAGAAATCGCAACCAAACCAGCCAGAGATAATTTCCGTTTACTAATGTTCTGGTCGAAAGCAGGTTTTCTTTTTGCGCTCTCATCTCGCAGTATGACCTCGGCCTCAGTATGGCTGTGAATAGCGTTTTAAAATGTTTTAATAATTAAAAAATAATAATAATCATGCTTTGCGCAGGTTTTCGTTACGACTTTTTTTTAACTGTAACGATGAATGGATTCAACGGGTAGGAGACTTAAATCGATAGCTTGTAAAGTAGCTACTCTATATAATTACCATTAATTTTTTTTCGCCAAAGGCGTCGTTTTGGTCAAAATAGATGCTTTTCTGCAACTAGTAAAGGTTTCCAATTTTGATAAAAATTGTTTAATCCAAACGTAGCTACCGTTAACATCTTAGTTACTGTAGAGTAAACTAACAGATTGAATATCAGTTGCTCAGCTGCTCGTTCTGCCACACATTGCTTGCACAGCACGGCACCTCTCCGTCTGGCTCCACTCTCCATTAGAGAAAATGCATTCGGCAGGCAAATATTTTTATTTTGTTTACTTGATTTATTAGGCCTAAAAGTACCATTACGATGAATAGGCACAGTTCGTTACCAAAGATCATTTTAAGGCTCTAACAAAAATAAAATCGTATTTTCAAAGCTTTTCAATCCTTGAATTTTTTTTTATATGGCTTTTTAAGAATTCAGTCTGTTGGCAAATATTTTGATCATCTGATATCTCTCCTTTCAAAGGCCGAACCATTCTCAAGTTGGCGGTCCTTTACCAGTTTTTTTTTTTTATACTATAGAAAACTAATATGGCAACTTTCAATTTGAGACATTATTTCAATCCTGCCTGTTATGAAGAGGCAAGATTAAAATGTGTTCGAATGACAAAATTTATTGAAACCTGTGTTCGAATGACAACACCGCGTAGCCTATACAATGTGTTCTGATACAAAATCCCGCTCAATAAGCGCACGGGTAAAAAAAAAATGTTTTTAATATGACAGTTGCTGTAAGACAGGAACGACTACAGTTACATTTTAAATTGTTTATTGACATTAGGATTTTTTTTTGTCAAGTCCTATGAAATGAAATTCGCCTCCCACAATTCGACATTCCTTTGAGCCTCTTGCCATCATTTTCCCAAAAAAGGAATGTTCAATTTTGCTAACAAACGCTTTCTTATTACAGGGAATCTACCGACTTGGTCGACTGGTGACATTATGTGGTTTTTCCAACCAATGAGCGCAAGAAAAACAAGCGGCTGCAGCGATAACCTATAGTTGCAATTGATCTTCCGTAAACTTCCGCCACTTTCGGGTGACTTCTGCTTCATACTTCCGGTTTTCTTTCTAACTAATTTTTGGGTGGTGAATGTAATGGTGAAAACAGTTTGTCTCTATCTGGTACCGTTCCGTAGTTGGTGGGCTCACTCGGCCACTTCCGGTCACTTGTGGGCAATTTCCGCTTCTCACTTCCGGTTAGTTTTTGGTCAATTTCAACTAATTTTTAACCGCCGACTTTAAAGATAATAACTGTTTGCCTCATCCATAGATGACCGGGCTCACTCGGCCACTTCCATTCCCTTGTGAGCTACTTTCGCTTCATACTTCCGGTTTTTTTTTTAACTAACTGTTTCTATCTGGTACCGATCCGGAGTTGAAAAAGGTGACGAACAGACGGAAAAAGTCGTTGCTATACGTCTTCCCAGGCTGTACAGAAAACTAAAAATCATGATTTTAAAAGAGCAGCGCGAATAACACCCTACTGGCTACGAGGCTAGGATCTGTAGAGCTAGCTACAAGGTGCACAGGCTGATATGGAGGTAAAAACAACGACGCATTTTAGTGAAGCCAGTGTTGCAAAAGCAGTGTTTTGTCCGATCCCTTAGGGCTCGTTTACGCAACGAGACCTTCTCGCTCGCCGAAAGCTATTTGCTAGGCAACCGTTATTTATTTACGATTAATTTTCCATTTCTATTAAATGAATGCGGTAATAGACAACAAATTAAATGTATTATAAATAACAATACGGATAAAGAACAAAGTGCATCAGTCATTTTAAACATTGCCACAACATTGTTGCATTGTTGCCTTCTGTCGTGCAACACGCAGATTTGTGTGTTGATGTATATCCTTGTTTATTTATGCAGGTATTTTAGTTTGTGGTGCACCGGATGTTAGGGTTAAGTTAGCAGTAAGTAGAGTGAGTCCATGACGTTGAGGTCTGTAGTACTCAAGTAATAAAGTAATAATAATAATACTTCGAAAATTTGCTATTCTCGCTGAAAAAAACAGCTTCATAGCAGTTATCAAACGACGGTAAAATAAATAGCTACTCGCAGCGAGAATTTAAAATCCAACATGGCGTCCATTTCGGAGTTATCGAATCGAAGACAAGCCTTCGAATGCCGGTATTCAGGAATCTGTCCGTCGTCGTGTACTGCAGCAAAAATTGTTTTCTTGTTGTCATAAATCGACGCCGTCATGTTGCACGCATCGTACGTCGGGTCGCGAGGCACGAGGAACAAATTTGCGTTCGCGTTGTTGCCATGGTTACTACGTATAGACAACTCGAAAACCGCATTCTCCGACAAAGGCGAGAAGCAGCCAGCAGATTTAGTATTGACCAAGTCAAAGCTAGTGAGCCAGAAAATTGTCCTTGCATAAACGCGCCCTTACGCTGTGAAACTTACCTTAAAGGCTGGTTGCCACCAAATTAGCATTGCAGCATCTAGGCTTATCGAGTTCTCTCTCGTAGGAAGCAAAGGAATGCACAAAGAAAAACTTTTAAATGCTACTAACAAGCCACGTGACTCCTTAATTATTGAGTAAAACTTTGGTACTCCGCGTCGTGCACCTGGAAACAAGCTATAAAGATTAAAGATACTGATGTCACTAGATGGCGCCACGGAAAAATATAAAGAAATTTCCCTGGCGCCATCTAGTGACACTAATATCGTTAATCTTTACTGCTTGTTTCCAGGTGCATGAGGGTGTACCGCATATTTACTCAATAATTAAGGAGTCACGTGGCTTGTTTGTTAGCGTATAAAAGTTTTGCTTTGTGCATTCCTTTGCTTCCTGCGAGGGAGAACGCGATAGGCCTAGATGCTGCAATGCTAATTTGGTGGCAACCGGCCTTAAAGGTTGTAAATCGGAAAAGAAAAGATTCCACTTGCTGAAAATTACAGCAACCGTCGATAAATCGAAAAAAAAATCGTGCTTTTTCGCCTAAGAAATTGGCTCTCACAGCATTTAAGCTTCAGTTAGCCACCCTTCTTTACCCCCTCCAGCGCCCCTTGCATCTAGCCCAATGACTGGCTCCAGCATAGAGTTATAGATATACAGGGTGAGTCAAAAGTCCCTTATACCCCACCAAAAGCCCTACAGCATTGTAATTACTCACCTGACTCATAGGACTTTGTTTTGTCCGTAAGATGGGGGACACCCCATGAGTTTGCATTGTGGTGGTTTTGCCTTCCCCCTCCTCAACCCCAAGATACAAAATTTAACTTTGTTCCTGTGAAAAATAGACATTTGGTTCCAATTGGGGAAATACATGCGCATGGCCCAGCCAACGTAATCGCCGAAAACGGCATACTAATTGGATAAACAGGATGAGTTTTATTACATCTTCAATGTAGGCCCCCACGCCCACATGAGGGCTTCCCTGCACAGTAAGGGAAATTGTTCGGTGCACCCATACATCTTGCAGCATTGAGATTACTGCATAGGACCAAGGTTTGTCCCTAAGAAGGGGGGAGGGTGCATGCATGACCTTGCAGTGGGGTACCCTGCTCCCCTCAACCCCATAGTTACCAAGTTTATTTCTGTTCCCTACAATAACATGACTAACACCGTAGGGTTGCGCAGTTGATTCCTGGCATCTCCCATAAATTAAAGAGCGCAGGCATTATCACCTACACCTGATCGTCTGTTGATGACGAGGGGCGGAGGGGGTGGTGGGTAGCTTATTTCATGAGACGTATTACTAGAACGTTCCCGACCCAGGGGTGTTACTTTGTATCTAGGGTTTGCTGGGGGGGGGGGAAGGATGGCGCCCCAATGCAAGCTCATGGAGTGGCCCCCATCTTAGGGAAAAACCTTGGTCCTACGGGTCAGGTGTGTAATCTCAGTGCTTAGGACCTTTGATGGGTGCACCAGCCAATTTCCTGAACCGAGTGGCAGTTATTCGCCCTAAGTTACTTTACTTTATTTGCGTTTCGCTGTGGTGCTGTGCAGCCTTTACAGCAAAATACAATACCCCAAGGTGACAATAAGTAGTTTACATGAATCGAGGCATTAGGTGGTCATCGTGGCTGAGCGGTGACAGAGATATGCCTGATTACCGTAGGTTTGCGGATTTGATCGAACCCCTGGTAAGGGGACCTTGGCAAAGTCCCCACCAGGACTGCCAGCCAGGTTAGTGCGAGAGGCTACCACACTCCTTCAGCGACTGGCCATTTCTGGGCAATATTTCGGCCCCTACGATAATCAGAAGTTTCCATGATGGAATCCCCCAAGTCGGCTCCTCCCTTTACCAGATATTTCTTCTATTCAAAAAAGTCTGGTTGGTAATGTTCAAAAATTTAGCTGGTTCAGCCATACAAGCATTAAATTGCTTCGTCTGACTTAAGGCTCAAAAGAAATTAATTTTAAAAAAAGTATGCATTAAGTAAAGATACACAAATGGCTGAAAATTATACAAAGGAAAGAGGAAGACAAGCCAAACAGCTAAAATCGTCATGTAGGCATGCACCTAACGAACTAATGGCGTTATGCATCATGACAGGCGCTGGACGTGAGAAATTCTGACTTGACAGCGCGGCAGCCACCTCCCGCAAAAACACAAAACAAAACAAAAAACCAATTTATCTGCGTTGGTTAGTAGCGAAACAACGAATAACGTTTCATCTCACCCATGTTGCCCTGTCCGCTTTTCGTTCCATCGTGTCTGCAAATAAAAACTGTCAAATTTAAGACCGTTAGTTCAAAAACTTTCTGAGAATCGATAGAAAAAGAAGAGCCTTCAAAGTATTCTGCCTCAAGATAATTTTGAGCTATTTACGGGCCAATTAATTGGGAGAAAAAAAAAATTTCCTTGCATGAATGATTAAGTAAATTGCATTTATATCCCAGATCTTCCGTAAACATGAACTTAAACTTAATGTTTATCAGCGAACGTCGATATTTTTGACGTTTTTGTCGGTCAAAATAACGTTCGGGCAAACCTGTACACAATAGTTACAATCATAAAACTGCTGTAACACGGTCGCGGTTCGATACTGTATGAACATTTTTATCAGTTTACTTCATCCGTTTACGCAAAATATTTTCTTTACGGAAATAAACAACTTAATTTTTTTATCGTCTTTCTTATCTTAGCCGGCGAAACTGACTTTTTCTCTTGAGCTTACTGGTTGCAAGAGTGTATACGTTACTAGCCTAATCGACAAACGGCAGTAGCATCCATGGCAGGGCAGCACCCTGTATGAGGAATGCGTGATAAAACGCATCAAGTTAATCCAAAGAGTATACCGTTTTCGGCGGTCACGTTGGCTGGGCCATGCGCATATTTCCCCAATTGGAACTAAAGATCTACTTCTTACAGGAAAAAAGTTAAATTTTTTTATCTTGTGGTTGAGAGGGGCAGGGCGCCCTAAAGCAAGCTCAGTGGGTGGCCCCCACCTTGGGAACAAAACAAAGTCCTATGGGTCAGGTAGGTGAGTAGGGAGGGCTTTTGGTGGGGTGCAAGGGACGTTTGGACCAGTCGCTAGTCTATGTAACAATTTTGTCGAAAAGGACGATGACTTTAAACAATTTAATTTGTTTGCTGTCATAAGAATTGTTTTTGCACAAAAATCTTATGAAAGTTCTCCCAAGCAAGTCAACATTTAATTTAATTTTTATCATTTAATGATCGTGTAAAACACTCGGGCGTACACGTTTGCCCGAAAATGGCATCTTTCAATTTTGTTTACTTTCTCACGCATTCTCGAACAGGGTGCTCTGCCGTTTTTGTCTAGGCTAGTGACGTATACACTCTTGCAACCAATAAGCTCAAGGAAAAATGTCAGGATTTTATTACAGTTTCGGTTAAGATAAGAAAGACGATAAAAAAAATTAAGTTGTTTATTTCCGTAAAGAAAATATTTTGCGTAAACTGATGAAGTAAACGTATGAAAAAAATGTTCATACAGTATCAAACCACGACCATGTTACAGCAGTTTTATGATTGTAACTATTGTGGGGCCGAACGTTATTTTGACCGACAAAAACGTCAAAAATATTGACGTTCACTGATAAACATTAAGTTCATGTTTACGGAAGATCTGGGATGTAAATGCAATTTACTTTATCATTCATGCAAGGAAATTTCTGTTTTCTTTTTTTCTCCCAATCAATTGGCCCGTATATAGCTCAAAATTATCTTGAGGCAGAATACTTCGAAGGCTTTTGTTTTTCTATCGATTCTCAGAAAGTTTTTGAACTAACGGTCTTAAATTTGAGAATTTTTGTTTGCAGACACGATGGAACGAAGAACGTACAGAGCAGCATGGGTAAGATGAAACGTTATCCGTTGTCTCGTCACTAAGCCGCGTGCTGATTGCTGGATGTGGCTGCCGCGTTGTCAATTCGGAATTTCTCACGTCCAGCGCCTGAGATGATGCATGACTGACGTCATCAGTACGTCTGGTGCATGCCACTCGAGCATGGACTGTGATTAGGGCTCCCAACCCAGGTACCCGGAGGATTTACAGCACCGAAAACCGAGGGTTTGGCAGAGCCAAAAACCAGGGTTTTTCGCGTTTCATATTATTATTATGGTGAAAATGTGAAATGGAGGCTCTATTTCACTTCCATTATGGAGCGTTTTACTTAAATACAAGTGCGATGCGATTGAGTTACGTTGCGTCTGCATGGCCGCCGTCCGGTAAAGGGTGCCAAGCAAGCAGGAAAGCCTTCTCATTCCCCCATCACCATAGCAATAAGCGCAGCATCGTTGCTTGTTTATTTATGCCGTGTTCGGGCTGCGCGTCCAGCTTATCTGGTGGTTACGTTACGCGAACATAAACCTTTAGTCGTTTACCTAAGTGACGCAAATGGACTGTTTGTGGTTGCCGGTGTGCTTTACCTAAAGGAAGCACACCTCTGCACCTTACTTGCTGGCCACTAGGGTCGCGGGGTGGGGGGGGGCGCACACAGTTGTAAAAAGGCAGCGCCGGCTTACAGCCAAGGTCACTCTTGATGTCATTCAAACCCCATCTCTTCTATGAACACCAATTTTAGGTCCTTTTAGGGCCTTTATCGTCTCTTGCGGTATATATTTTGTTCTAAAAACGCGATAGGACTCGACGAAAAATGTTGGGCGGATCCAAGGGATGGGTCGAGGAGGCAAGTAAACACGGAAAAAACGTCAAAATTTCTGAACAAACGCAGTTAAATTACGAAATAAAATGCACAAAAACGTAGAATAATCATCCTGCGGCCCCTTCCATGACTTAGTTCCGGGTCCGCCCTTGAAATGTACAGTGAACTCTGAAGTTTGAACTTTGTGGTAGTAGTGTGTATTTTGGTTTTTATTATGTCTGTAATTACCACTGTATGCGACGGTTACCCGTTTTTTTCGAGCTGAAACCAAATGCCTTTTCGTCAACCATGATTATTATCAGCCACAGTCAGCAGTGGTGTCAGATTGAAGGCGTTACCTCCAGTTCCAGAGGTATTGACTGCCACCACCGCCGCCGATAAGTCTGAAATTGAAATTGTTTTTTATTGGGGCCGCGACCCGTAGTCATGCGCCCACAGCAAACAATACAACAACTACAGCCAATCAATACAACCAAACGACCAATACAACCAACACATCAAATAAGTCCTCTTAATGACAGCCGTAGTTACTAGCATCAACACAATTACAATTTCACTTACGAAAACATTCACGCCCACCAACTGCGTGCCAACAAATGAATCACCGGAGAGGAGACGAGGTGGAGAGCAGAGGAGAAGGGGAAATCTCGCTACACTTGAACGCCTGAGCCCCTGACATAAGTAGCCACAGCTCGCAGCCTTGACAACAACCCCCGAAGGAGAGCAAACAATCCGAAGGAGAGCCAACAATGCAGAGTCGGTTGTAACGTCGAGCGGATGAACCTTAGCATGCTCACTCGTTGAGGGTGTAGAGTCGGACAGTCTAGCAGAAAATGCTCCGGTGTCTGATCTGACCGGCCGCAGCGGGGACACTGTGCAGAAGCTGCCCATCCCATCCTGTGACGATGAGCAGCGAGAAGGGAATGACCCGTACGGAGCCTCGAGAGGATTCTCGATGCTGAAAGAGGGAGGAGATCAAGAGGGGAAGACAAAGAACAGCCTGCTTGTAGCACGTGCAGGAAACGACCAGTGGGAGCCGCAGACCACTCCCTATTCCACTCAGCCTGCAGCCAGGCACGCAACTGTGGCCGTCGCATTGTAGGAAGAGCGACCGGGGAGATGGACTCAGTCGCATCCTGAGCGGCAGCCCTAGCCAGCCCGTCCGCCAGTTCATTGCCCATTGTGCCCGCATGGCCCTTGACCCACGAGAGCCTGACTTGACCGAGACGGGACACAACATACAGCTTGTGACAAACTTCAAACAGAACTGGGTCAGTGAAGTCGATAGTCACAATTGCGCGCCGGAGAGCTGCAATTGCTGCCTGTGAGTCCGTGATGATAGTAACTGACCAAAGATCGCAGTCCAGGATGACATCAAGTGCAACCGAGATGGCACAAAGCTCACATACAGTGCTGGAAGGAACAGACAGGAGTTTCCGACTGCAACACAGCTTCAGGGATGGAACCACTACTCCTACACCCCCAGTACATACAACCCTGCAGAAGGATGCATCACAGAAGACATCACAAACGGTGACACCACTTGCAAAAACACCAAGCAGACCAGGACTCATCACCCACGGGCTGAAAGGCAAAGCACGGGCCACTCTCAATGGAGAAACCATAGACGCGCACTGCAAGATTCGCGCAACCTTCCCCAGAGGGCCCAAAATGTCCAGAACAGACGGACGCAGGGTGCAGTAATCACAGATGATTTTGCGAACACAGTCCTGAATGCCTCTGCTGACATTGCGCATGCCAAGAGAACAAAGCAGTTCCGTTGTCCTGACGTGCAGAGGTGGCTCACAGGATTCAATCCACAGTGAATGCACTGGAGTCGACACAAGGCATCCCGTGACGATCCTCAAGCACTCATTCACAGCAACCTGTAGCATGGAAAAATGCCGCTGATCCATAGACAAGAACGGAAGATGATAGTCAAGAACTGAGCGAATGAACGATCTGAACACAGCATGGAGGGACCCGCGCCTCACCCCAGGGATTCGCGACAGCCTCTTAAGAACAGCAGAACGTGACCTGACACGCTCACGGAGAGCTAGAGCATGGCTATTCCAGTCTAGCCTCTCATCCAGGAGGATACCCAGATACTTGACTGCTGAAACTTGTGTCACAGTCGTACCACCCACACAAATGGACAGAGGAGCGGCACGCCTACGGCGTGACCTGCTGAAAACCACCAGCTCAGTCTTCTCAGGAGCAAGAAGAAGACCGCGATCAGCGAGGAGGGCGGCTACACGCGCAACACTCTCCTCGGCACACTGGCAGCAGAGAACTGGGTCGCTGCCCGCAAACCACAGAGCCACGTCATCTGCATAGCAGACAATGTTACTCGATGCCCCTATTTCCACCAGAACCTCGTTAATTACAACGGCAAACAGCAGTGGGCTGAGGCAACTACCTTGTGGGAGGCCTCTGCTGGAGCTCGCGACAGAAGACCAACATCCCCCTACCCTAGTGGCGTATTCGCGAACACCCAGAATGGCACAGATGGCTTTAACCAGACCCGGGCCAACACCCATGCCGAGCAGACCGCGACGAACCCATTCAACATCAACAGTATCGAAAGCTGCCTTCATATCTAAAAAAAACTGCCGCCACAACCAGACCGTGCGACCATGATTCGTAAATGTCAGACAACAGATAAAGCACCGCATCCTGGGCATTCCTGCCAGCCCGATACCCAAATTGTACCGGTGACAAGCAACCATGGTACTCGAGATGTGATTCAAGCCTCTTAACTAACATACGCTCGTATACCTTCCTCAAATTAGATAAGAGGGAGATTGGTCTATAGTTAGACACCAGGGATCTCGCAGTCCGTGGCTTATGAAGGGGAACAATGATGGGGAAAAGCCATGCGGCGGGAATAGATCCACCCTGTAGGAACTCCTGAAAATGGGACACACAGGTGGTTACAGAAGTAATGTCAAGTTGACGTAGTGCCTCATACGTGACACCATCAATACCGGGAGCACTACCATCTCTGCACTTTGCCAATGCCGAGGAAAATTCCAAGTTATCCCAGGGTAGATCAGTGGGAGACCCATCAATTGAACAGCTCACTGGCAGTGGCGGTTTCAAGCCTGTCGGGAGGGCGTATACACTCGCAAACCTTTCACAAAAGGCATCCGCCATTGCCTCACCCTTTAGAATTGTACCCGGTTCCCCTTTCGGATCGTAGACCCACTGTTGCGTTACACGCTCAGTCTGCCCTTGATTTTAACAATTGCAGGACAAAAGGTTGTTACAAACTTATTTTTTATTTATTTATTTTGTTTATTGAGCTGTAAAGGACTACATATACCTATGCGCTCATGCTAGCCTACTTAACGCTACCTTAACCTAAACCAGGATGACCAGGTCACCAGAGAACCACAAAACACAGAACACGGGGAACACTGGAATAAACCAAAGAGAGACCATCAGGGAACTCAGGGGAACACAAGGAAAACGAAGGATGAGGGTTGCCTCATCAAAAAATGCCAACAACATTATATGTGTCCAGTTTTGTCCTACTTGATATACCGGAAATACGCACATTACTTCTGCCTCATCAAAAAATTCTAACAACATTGTATGTGTCCAGATTTGTCCTACTTGATATTGGCGCTTACTGGCCATGAACACCACCAACCAGTACCAGAACAAGGCATTACACGCCAAAGCCTATTTCCCCACGCCCATGATGACCAATCACGGCTACCACCGCAACGCAAGCAATGAGCCCAAGGTGCTGGGAACAAGAAGGACCCCCAGACCCTAAATGAAACCCTACGGTCCTGCGCAGGGGGCCGACACCTAACGCCGAGTGTGGGGAGACACCGAGGGATGCACAAAGAGGATCAAGGCCTGCAATGGATGCAAAGCGCCGATGAGCAGCCCACTGTAAGCATTCAAACAAAAAATGACGCACAGTCTCGTCACCGTCACCACAAGCACAAAGAGAAGAGCGAGTCCACCCCAACCTAAACATGTGCGCCCTGAGCTGAATGTGCCCGGTCCGAAGTCTAGAGAGTAAACCTGCATCGCGGCGGGAGAAACTATTAAGAGACCTAGGATTGGCAGTGGAAGGGTGCAACTCATACAGACACCGGCCCACCTCACTGGTGGACCACTCTGCAGCCCAGTCACGCTCAACAATTCTTGCAACCACAGGCCGCATATCCCTGTGGCCCAGGGCCAGACTTACCACCCCTCCACCACCCTCCGCACCCTGCCTGGCAAGACTGTCAGCCAGTTCATTACCAAAGCAGCCCGAGTGGCCCTTTACCCACCCGATGGAGACAGACCTGCCGCACTGATACAGGGTATACAGCTTCCACCCTATCTCAAAAGCGACCGGGTGGATACACTGCAAAGACTGGAAACTGCGCTTGAGGAAGCCAATACCCGCCAAGGAATCGGTGAAAATGCGGAAGTCGGGCAACTGTAGATCGGAAGCAATGTCCAGAGCCACAGAAATAGCAGCAAGTTCCCCCACAAAGGCTGAGGGAAGTTCATGGAGGGTGAACCGATACGCCAACCGCCAGCTTGGAACGCAAACACCAATACCCCCCCTATTCTGGTCCTCAAAAAACGAAGCGTCACAGAACACCTGCACAGCAGAAGAACCAGTCTCACCACCCCTCAACTGCACAGATGCCAACGACACAGGACACCAAATCCACGGGGCAGGTTACAAACTTTGATATGGAAACAACAACCCTCCAACTAACAACCAAATTGTCGTCGTTTTTAACAACAATGGAAATTTTTAATCATCGTGATCTGTAGTGATGACAAACAGTAAATAATTTTCTGCAAATGAAGAAAATGTTAGGATTTATATCTGCCTACCGATTCATGCTGCCGCCGCCGCGAAAAAAGTTGATGTTCGCCGCCGCACACCTCTGAAGCCCAGACGGGATCTTCACCTTGAACGAGTTCACTGGGATGCAGTGCTAGGCTGGAGGGGACACCGAAAATGCTAATTCCACCCCCCCCTCCGAAAGTTGAAAAAAAAAGCAGAATTGAAAAAATTAATTTGTGAGTTACAGCAGTAATTTTTGGGAGGTACCCTCTGACTGGCAAGAAAACTCACAAGAACATGAATTTGGAAACAATGGAAAGATGGCCATAGGGAACGGAAAACTTGATTTCGTCAAACTTAAGTCCTCCCTCTCTGCAGTGGACTGGGATAATCTTATTTTTCTCCCTCACTAAGGCATTGAACAGGCTTGGACTTGCTTCCATAGTATCCTGACTGGCCATATCGCCTTCAACAGAGTAAATTCACGTTCTCCTAAAAATATACATCAAGATTATGTCCCTCGCCATATCAATAAACTACGCATCAGAAAGCTCAAGCTCTGGCGACGCTTCAAACACAACCCTAGCCCTGTTGCGTTGTTAAATTACAACACTGCAAGAAAGCAGTATTCTGATTCTACAGAAGCTTGGCACCGGGAGAAAGAATCGGCAGTGATCAAAGAGGGAAATTTGTCATCCTTACTTAAATACTTTCGTAGGTCAACTGATTCCTCTCGAGCTCTTCCCCCACTTAAAGTGGATGACTGTTACATTACTGAGAATACTGGAAAGGCCGATGCCCTCAGTTCTACATTTGCTTCGAACACTATCATTGATAATGGTGACCTTAGTATCCCCTCTGACGACACTACAGTATTTGAGTCTTTGTGTAACTCGGTGAAATTCCCTCAGAACACCGTCCTCTCTGCTTTGAACAAGATTAAACCAAGCAAGTCATGTGGACCAGATGGTTTCTCGGCTTTTCTTCTAAGGAAACTGGCTCTTGAAATAAGCTATCCCCTCTCCAGGCTCTTTTCAATTTCTTTTGAGCAGAGTACCCTCCCAGTAGTATGGAGCCAGGCACACGTGGTTCCTATCTTTAAGAAGGGCTCCCCTTCCGACCCCTCGAACTACAGACCTATTGCCCTTACTTGTGTTGCTTGTAAACTTATGGAAACTGTTATTCGCGACGTTTTGGTTTCTTTTCTTAGGAACCATTCTATTATTCGTCATGATCAGTTTGGGTTTCTCCCGGGAAGATCAGCAACTCACCAATTGCTTTTAGTCCTTGATCGTTGGACAAGTGCACTCGATGTTGGTGTCCCATCAGACACCATTTATTTTGATTTTAAAAAGGCCTTCGAGTCTGTCATTCACCGAAAGCTTCTTCTCAAGATTACTTGTTGCGGCATCTCTGGAAAAATTAAGGACTGGTTATCAGCCTTCCTTCGAAACAGGTCCCAGAGGGTAGTGGTAGACCAAAGCTTTTCTTCCTGGACAGCTGTTCCATGTGGGGTCCCCCAGGGATCTGTCCTGGGTCCCCTCCTGTTTGTTATTTACATTAATGATTTAACATTTAGGAATCCGAATACTTTTGGCTTCAAATTTGCTGACGACTTGAAGGTTGGGGGCGAAAATTTGTCCGGATCCCACTCCCAGGATCTTGTTACACATATCCAGCACATTGGGGACTGGTCGGATTGCTGGCAACTCCCTCTTGCAATCCCTAAATGCCATTCCTTCCATGTTGGTAACATAAATCCTTGTGCTCAATACACCTTAAATCAAGAAGTACTTCCTTCCGTTGAAGAAGTCAGGGATTTGGGAGTTTGGTTTTCCCGAAACCTGAAATCCTCCCTTCACTGCCAAAAGGTATGTTCATCCGCGTATCGCCGAGCAGCCATTGTTAAGAGATGTTTCACATCTGGAAACCCAGTTACATTGGTTTGGGCATTTAAGGTTTTTGTACGCCCGGTCTTGGAGTATGCCACCCCAGTTTGGTCGCCTTATTTGGCTCAGGACATTGATTCCGTGGAGGCGGTGCAAAGACGATTCACTAAACATCTTCCAGGATTTCTCAACATTCCTTACAGGGTGCCCCTGGAGCGGCTTGGTCTGGAATTGTTGGAGTTACGTAGACTGAGATTTGACCTTGTATTGACTTTTCGGATCCTGCGAAACCTAATTGAGGTCGACCTTCCTTTTTTCGACCTCGCCCCGAGCCTAAACCGTACTCGGGGTCATAATTGGAAGTTAGCTGCTCTAGCTTCCCGTGTAGACTGTCGTAGACATTTTTTTTCGGTACGGGTTGTTCCTATTTGGAACTCGCTAAGTAGGGAAACTGTAAATGCGCGTTCAGTCTCAGCCTTTAGTAGATTGCTTAAATGTGAACCCCTTCAGCGTTTTCTCAGGCGTCCACTGCCCTGATCCTTCGACAATGATCTCCCGGAACGGAGTAAGCGGCTCACCACCCTTCCGTATCCTTCCACCAAGTGTGGAGAATTCTATTTATTTATTTATTTATTTTTTTATAAATTCTTAATTTTCGGCCTGGTGTTTGGAGCTTTATCACAAACAAAAACGTGAGCTGCCACAAATTGTGGACTTCTCACACGCCTTGTTGGAAAATCATCCATTTTATGGCGGCTGTATGAAGTCCGCATAATTTGTGGTAGCTCCCACCTTTTATAATGTTTTAACATTATTATTATGAACAAGCCCCACATTTCGAGCCGAAAATCAAACATTTGTTGCCTAATTCATGTTCTTGTTAGTTTTCCTGCCAGTCAAATGGCATCTCTATCATCATAAACTAAATACAATTGTAATCCTTTAAATGTAGAAAAATATATTTACGTCATGCCAACCTACCTCACTCCTTCATGTCAGATTCGTTTGTTTTCAGTGAGTCGGCATTATCGCTGTGGCACCAAGATGGCTTCATTTTTGGGTGGATTTGGGAAGTGGCGTGTGGAAGGGGGAGGTTGCAGTCTGCTGTATAATAGCGATTAAGCGTGGCACTCCGTCAGCTTCAGGGCCCGGCCGCTCAAACGCTTTGCATCGGCACTGCTGGGACGACCAAAGTAGGGTGTGGTCTCTCATTTCTTCGCTACCACCAAAAGTTCATGTAAGGGAGGTCAATTTCGCTTTTGCGACCACCGTGCAAGGTGTCACGCAAGTTTTGGTCACGTCGAGGCAAGATTTTAAGTTCATTTCCACACGCAATCCGTTTCTGAGAGGTGGATACCCGGGTGGTCCGACTTAGGTGAGAAGACACATACCTCATCAATCCTTTAATTTTCCGTCCATGCGTAATTTCAAGAACAATTAGGATCTACGTGACTTTTCAAACTCATCAGTCCCTCTTCTGTTCATCGTCGATTCGCCCACTTATAAAATTGCATTCAGGAAAGTTTTGTGAGCTCCGATTATTATCGAGAATGAATTTTAGCTTAGTAGTCTGTAGTTTTTTTTCTTCTTTTATAAGTGAATTAGCAGTCATACCCGGCTTCGCCCGGGGATTTGCTTGGCCCGTGGCTGTTTCCCAGTATTTGCTCGGTGCTGCCTGATCGTTCGCCGCAACAATCACTTTATCTTCGTGTAATACTCCCCCTCTCCGCCAATCTTCACCC